>JAQHRD010000011.1:600000-900487 GCA_029168975.1 Purpureocillium lavendulum | reverse complement strand
GGTACATGGGGGTGGCTTCTTCGTCCGCCTGGCCCGCTCCAGCCTCCTCGGCATGTGCGCCTGCGTGCTCCCCATGTGCGCCTGCGTGCTCCCCACCCCGGATGAGGATGCCCATTGCTTGGCATCGCGTTTGGCGTCTTCGGCAGATCGTCGAAGCAACTGGACGTTACCGACGAGGCACGAGATCCTCGGGGCAGCGTCTCTCTTTGCTCGCGCCCATATGTCGTTGCTGTCGCCATCTTCTTCGTCTAGAAAGGACTCCCATGGTACAAACAGGGAAAGATGTTGCACAGCCGCTCTGCAAGTTCAGGGTTAGTCGCCACAACCGTTTTCATCCGGATCGTCGCCGGACGTACCTACGATGGCACGCCGCCTCGTCGTCCTGGTCAAATCCTTGCTCAGGTACCCGTCAAGGCAGACTACGGCATGCTTTCCAGGCCGTCTTAGCAACTGCACCCAGTCCTTTCCCGGCGACCAGCCGCTCTCGAACGGCACCTCCCCCCATCCACCGGAGCTTCCCTCCTTGCCAACGCGTTGGAGCCTGACGAGCGAAACATAGTCGTATAGGCACAGATCTCGCAGGGCATGTCCACGATGGTGATAAGCTTCGGCGAAACCGATTCTTTGGCCCGATTCCTCCACGACGATCGACTCGTCCACGGGACTGTCTGTGTCCGCTGCGCCGCTCGTTTGGCGCAGATGCCGCCACCGTCGGAAGACGTGCCAGTAGAGCACAGACACGTTCAGGTACGCCCAGGCGCGCGTTGTGAACTCGCTCGGGTAGCCCAGAAGATGGGCGACGACTTCGACTTGCGACAGAGGCCTCTCTGTGAATATACGATTCGCCACTCTCATCAAAAACTGTCTCGTCTTGTTTTCGACAGCGCCCCCGTTGTCGCCGACATCGGCATCTCCACCGTCCTCCCCAGCCACAGCCCGCCTCCCGCCCGCCTGCCGATACGGCAGGCAACAGTTCCGCAGCTGCGGCAACGCGCTTCCACGTCGGGTCCTCTACCTTGGTCGCGTAATTCGTGACGTAGTAGATCAGGGCCATGGTTTTCCGCTGCGTCGCTATGAAGGAGATATCGTGGTTGTGCCGGAGACCCACGGCAATGGCCTTGTTCCACCGATTCACCATGGGATGTGTCCTGCGAATCTGCAGCACGCCTCTGGCGTGAATGCCGTTTTCTCGGCCAGTCTCCATGGCGCCTTAACGGCATAGGTCCCTTGCGGTCTTTTGTTGCCAGAGAGTATTTAACACACGTCGGGCTATGCGTATGGATCTGTGTCGCTCCGGCGCAGAAGTTCGCTTCTTCGTCAAACGCGGCTGCGAACTGCTCGGCATTGTCCACCAACGACGAGATATCTTCCGTCACTGATCGCTCCGCTTGCACTACGCATGACCCTTCCTGTCCAGATCTGTTTACCATGTCAGTCTAACCCGTTCTGCCGACTGAGAATGCCAGCAGGGCTACCTCGCAGAAGATACTGTCGATGTATTGGACGATTCGCTCACGATATGCCTCTTCATCCTCACCATCTATGTCGGCAAGCATGGAACTCATATGCGCATTTCCATGCAGCCAGAGCAGCCCGTGGACGTGAAGCGCACCTCGCTCATTGGTTTCCACCGCGCCGTAGTATTGGCTGATGCGCCCGAACACGGACTCGCCCCTACATTCACGTAATGCTCGAAGAACAGCGCCATCTCCCTGTGGAAGAATATGCCGAGCTCATGGGGTCCGAGATGGACAACCGCGTTCGCTTGAAAGACGTTTCGAGGCTTCGCAGGAACTCTTCGGCCGCCTCTGGATCGCGTGTCCTGTGTGCTGCCAGTCGGAGCTTCACAGGATTCGTAATGTCGTTTGGATTTATCGTAAACCAAATGGCAGGCACGCCGTAGCGAACGATGAGCGCCTGGATCTTGTGCCGCATGCTTAGGCGGTGTTCCCTCGACATGGGCTGGCGGTAGCCGTAGAGCGAAAGGCTCCGGAGAAGCTCTTTCACACCTTCGTCGGTGGTCTTACCCGACCGCTCAAGCTCTGTCCTGGCCGTCGCTAGCCTATCTACAGTGAGCGACCGTACGATGCGCTCCGCCTTGCGGAAGTTCTTCCTCGTCACACTCAGCATGCTGACACGGCGGTTCCTCGACCGCACGCCCATGTTGAACGCGAGAAATGCGAAAATATGGTGCGTCGCGAATCGGCCGCCATGGCGTTGCAGCACAATGCCAGCCCATGTCCGGAGACTCATGTTTCGGGACGACAAGAGGTCTCGCGTCGCCGCCTCCGCCCCACGCGTGTCGGCAGCACCTCGCCCTCGTTCCAAGGCGGCCTCTTCGGCCAGCCGTGGGCCCCCAACTCCAAACGGTAGTAGCGTAGGAAACGTCTTCGCGAAAAATGAGGCTTCAAACGTGTCGGCAAATTCGTCTCCCCGGCGCACGTGGATGTACGCTTCGGAGCCAGCAACGTCTCCTCTCCGCACCCCGGCAAGGACCCGACGCAGGTTCTGGGCCCCAGTGGCCGCGTTCTCCGTTTTCTCCATCTTTGGCAACGGCCTCGCAGGCAAACAGCAACTTGTCGGCGTCTGTAACCTCCGGCGGCCCGTCCAGCGCAAACATGCCTGAAGAGGCGACCTCGTTGATCCGTTCCGCCGACTGGTCAGGCTCAGTGCCGTTCTCAGTCTGATATGCGTGCGTCTCGCTAACCCCTGGTCTTCCAGCCTCGCATCGAGCCGAGTCCTCTCCTTGATTGAGCGCGGTGAGGATTTCCTCAATCTCCACCGACCCCTCGTCGTCCATGGCCCGCTCCGTGGGCGGCACAATGTGCGACGTCCGCGTTTTCGCCCAGGCCGATGGCTCGTTCCGTTCCATGCGTTCGTACACCAACGCCGGCACGCCGTGTACCGGGTCGCCCCAGCTCTCCATCTCCGCCACGTCAATCTCGATCTCGGCATAGAGGGGATTGTTCCTCTTCAACCACACAAGGGCCCTCTCGACAACCCGCCGCCTCACCGAGAGGAGGCTCGACAGGTCGCTCGGTGCCGGCTTCTCCGCGCCTGCCATGAAACATGGATCTCGTCCATCGCTTGCAAGAGGGGATGCGGGAGCACTTTGGTAGCCAGCTCCTGCACATTGTTGGGGAACACCGTGATGTGGCCCTTGACGTGCCTCGGATACATCACTGCCTGCCTCTGGCCACCCGGAATGCTGTAGCTTGCGACGAACCCGTAGCATGAATTCGGCGCGATGAGTTTCTCTTCGACCGGAGTGAGTCCCTTGAGCTCTTCGGGGAACAAATGCTCACAGCCAAGTTGATGGTGGACATGGCCCGCCGGCGACAGGCTCCCGCGCGCCAGGCAACGAGCACACTCCCCACACACCAACACTGACTCGCCCTCGGGAAAGCAACTCCGGCATGAAAATGGTGAGCGGCTGGCCTGTGGGACGCAGCTTGACAGCAAATCGTCCCATGTGATGTCCACCAGCTCTGTTCTCGTGCGCTTGCGGTAGCAGAGCCTGCACGTCCGTATCGGCAAGGTGTTCATGTCGTGGAATGCCTGGTAGAAATCTCGCACGGTCGACACCTTCCTCTCGTGCGGTATTGGCATGCACCACGTCTTCTCGTTCGACAGTTTCTCCTTCACTGCAAAGTCTTCGTCCAAGAAGCGCAGCGCACTCGCCAGATCTTCGGCGAGTAGCTCTTGCCTCCTCGGCCTTCCGATCCCACTTCGAACCTGCTTTCTCGGCCGCTCGTCTCGACTTGGAATGCCGGGCCTCTTCTGCCGCCTTTGGGCCTGCCTCGTACCAGTTATAGATTCTCCCGATGGGTGATGCGGTTCTTCAGAAGCCTCCACATCCACCTCCTCGCCACCATCTCCCACGGGAAGCAGCCCTGTATGCTGCGCCGAGCTACCTACGTTAGAGATCCGCCGACTCCGTCCCCGACGTTGCTTGGGCAATCCCTGCGCAATTGCTGCCGTCAATTGTTCGCTTCGTCTTGCGTCTTCGAGTATCGGTCCCTTTGGCTGGATAGGGCGAAGGGTCGGCGCCCTTCCAGAGCGAAAACCCGAGACATCGCCGGCCGCTGCCGTATAGCCTTGTCCATCATCTTCAGCACCCCTTTCCCGATGCAGAACGTATGGATAGAAGGGCATTGCGTTCGACATCGACAGTTTCAGGCCAGAGGTAGATGGGAAAGCCTCTGTCGCGTACTATGTTCGGCGGCACAACTTTCGCTTCTGGTTGGATGGTTTGCTCCTCACTCGACATATGTTCCGCCATCCCTAGTGATCCGACAAGAGTCCCCAGAGGTACCCTACCCTAACCCCATTCCTACATCGAAGTCCATGGTTGCCGCTTCGACCGTCCTCGCACAGTCACCGCCACTTTGCCTGCAACTTTCCAATGCTCCACTCCCCTCAACATGCTCTACCACAGCCGCGGCCAGTGCCGTAGTTGAAGACGTTGGTGATAGCACTGTAGTCGTCTTCCATCGCATGGTTAGAGTAGAGGTAGGGGTATCCCTGCTAACTACCCACAGTAATACCCCAACTAATACTCCATACAGTCGCTTCAACCGCTGTAACCGCCATCTTTTGATGTCAATCCCCCGTTCTCACAATAGCCACCTCCCAGACCGCCCTCACGTGTGACTCACTACTAGTCCTCGTGACCATCGCCTCCGTCGACTTCTTCTTCCGATCCTTCACCGCAGCTGTCGGCGAGGATCGCGAGAAGTAAATCCGCAGACAGAATACTTATATTACATCTCATCTGCGCTTGCCGTCAAGAAATATAATAGCAAACCCGCAAACACAGAAGCTTCTACCTACACGAAATTAGGCCATGTTCTCTCCACCTATCTCTCATGCTTCACCACACCTCCGACGACCGCTCGACAGCGCGAGAGGCGCCGGCGGCGACATGTCTATGATGTTCTTTGTTCAGCCAGACTGCCCATCCAGATTCGCTCACCAGGACGACCATCGCATCAAGGGCCTCAACGCCGAGACGATAGCTCGCATCCTTTTACCTCCACCCTCGTGGCTGCTGACTGCCGATTATGCGCCCCTCCGATCGGACGCTGGCGACTCACCGACGTCAATCTTCTTCAGCCTGAATCTCTCAATCTACGGCCAATCTATTGTACCTTCCGAATGGACCGAAGAGTGGTTCTTCATGAATGGCCGTGTCCACCCGTACGCTCTTGCCTGGGAAGTCGCGCAGCATGACGGTCTAGAGTCTGGCACGGGCGGCACTCTTCTCTACACAATGCCCGCCCTCGTCGTTCGCGACCAAGGTTACCAGCCGTAAGGCCAAGGCTTACCTCGTGCGAGGGTGCTCCGAACAAGGTCGGCTGACAAGCAACCAAAGCGTCCTTCCCCGACTCTTTTCTTCTATGGACAACTTTCCCTGTATCCCACCTATCGTTTCCTTTACCGGACCGATTGTTGGCCCAGGTCACTCTCTGTTGCGCATGACCTTCTGCCAGGTCTGGGCGCCAGCCAGCTGAAATGCTGCGGCTTTATTCAGCTTTCCTCCTACCTTACTCCGGGGAACCCCGACAAGACCCCTTTCAAAGGCTTCCACCCCTTCCAGGTCTTCGTCATCTTCCCCATTCACGCTAACCCCTGGGCCATCTTGTGCAAGAAGATGGCCGAGAGGCGAGATACTCACTTTCAGACTAACGTCCACTTCACCTGCACAGGCAAGGTCGCTGGCCTCCTCGACCACCGCCTCATGGTCCAACCTCCCGCCTCCGATCGGGACTACGTGTTCATCGTCGTCCCAGATTCTTGGACTTTTCTCGACAAGGCCACCACCACCGCAGCCACGGCCTTACCTATGGCGACACCAGCAAAGCGGCCAACATCCTCGGCCGCAGAAGCTTTCCAGAGCATGCGCGCTGCATCTTATTCTGTAGCTACGCCAGGAACCGTTCCACCGAGCCCTCCGTCTTCAGCCTCTACGTCGGCTTCTGCCGACCCGGTTACACCGGCACGGAAGCGCCCATGTCCTGAACCGGCCGACACACCGACGAAGAAGCCCCGTGCCACACATGCTGACGCGGATCTTGCTACGCTTGCCGACAGGGGAAGCTCTGCTACTCGACCACCCTCTATGTCGACGGCGGCCTCATCGACGACGCCGGGTACAGCTAGCCACAGCCCGGCCTCGCGGAGCGCTTCGGATGCCGCCCTGGATTCAATTGTCGCCCACGCATCAGACTCGCCGGCCCGACCACATCGCCACCGTCACCCAAGCAAGAAACTCATGGAAGCGGAATAAACTATGACTATGACCACCTGAATAAAGCCATCTCCCACAGCTTTCAAAGCACATAAAGAAAGTCATTACCTTGCAACGCCTTCTTCCGCTTCAGCGGAACCGTGCTGCCGTCGATCCGCCGTCCTCCAATTTTTAGAACCTTCGCGTTTCTTGCCTTTCCTTCGGCACGCATGCCTTCTTATGAACCTTCCAGTCCTCCTTCTGGTGTTCTTTGCCGCAGTAGGCTACCGCATGGCACCTGTCGCATCTCTTCACTCCCACAGTCGTCGCGCATATCTTGCATATCTTGACTTCCACGCAGACACTGCTGTCCGCGGTTTCGTACCCTACATCCTTCTCTTGCCGTATTTCTTGCATCAGTGATTGCATTTCCTGCATCGCTTCCGTCTCGAAATGCTTTCCTCCACACAAGGCGGTGACCCAGACCACAACGCGTGGCGGCGCTCCATGCAACATGGACATTGGACTTTGTAAAACGTCCGTTGAAACCCGCCCGCAGCATTCGCATAACGGCCCTGCCGCCATGCGACATGCTGGCGCATACTCCCTCATGAGCGGTATCATAGCCTGCACGAATCGTTGGTCGTATTCCGCATCTCGTCCGGCGCGGCTTGCCTCTGAGACGAGGCTTCGGGGAATACTGTGGTTATGCGTAAAATGCGCAGCGCCGACTTGCCAGATGGACTCGACCCGGACGGTAGAGGTTGCCATATATTCTTAATTTGGAGCTGTAATTCTATATGTAGGACGTATGCAGGGATCGAAAACCCCACGACGTTAATCTGTCACCCTGGATTCCGTGCGCCCGTTTTTATCTCTTCCATCCCATCGCGTTGTGTCGCACTCGGCGGTGAAGCATGCCCAGGATAGCCCGGGTAGTGACCCCAAGACGCCCCCACATCCAAATCGAGTGACTCCACTGAAGACGTGTCGGTCAGCCCACCAACCGCCGTGAACCCTTCAAACAAAACTAATCGCCCTCTCGATCATCTAAAATCTTGGCCCCTCCAACTTCAAGCTTTCGTTCCTCAAGGCTCTTTGCGCAACCCGTTCGCGGGTTGCCTCTCCTGTTACGACGATAACTTGAATGCAAAAGCTCTACTCCCATTGGTCAGATCCGTCTTGTGGCTCCACTCAACGCGGACTGGTCAGAATGTGTCTTGTGGTCCCACTCTGGGGATGTCGGCCTGCCAACGATGTGTGTGTGTATCGTCAGCGCATGGTCCTTTGCTCATCCTTCCTCACCAAGCCTTCGCTGCAATCATACTCATGGCCGATTCCATCCCTTCATCGAGAATTTGCAGGAACTGCAAGCAGACGAAACCAGCAGATCAATTTATTTCGAAGAAAATATCTTCCATGTCGTACGGAAGACTTACGGCTGACTGTCTCGACTGTAGGGACCGGCGCCTCTCACGGGCCTCTAATAATAAGCGTACCGCAGAACAAGCCGAGTTCTCCCCAACACGTCGAGAAGGATTGCCATTGATACACCTGCAACTAGGTACACCGATTATCTCACAGGAGCCCATTCTGCTGGGAACACCAATTACCACATCAACAGCAGCAGGCGCGACCGCGCCGATTACTGCCGGACCGGGCTCCCCGATTGCTTCTCATGAAGGCGTACGACTCGGAACGCCAATCGAATCTCCGGTATCCATTCCTATCTTGCCGAGGCGAGCACGGGGAAGACACTCTCGCCCACCTGCGCCACTGCAGCAGTCGACAATCAATCGCCCAGTCATGGAACGTCGAGATTTCGAGCTTCCAGACCCTCACTGGATGGGTGATCTGTCGCATTGCCCGTTGTCTGATAGAGATAAGAAGCTCCTGGAGGAGTTCTGGACGGAGCTGGAAAACGACCGAATGGAACACTGCGCTCGCTGCCAGGAGACATGGTTTGACATGGGCTTGAAAGATGGCATTTGCAAGCGTTGCATCGCCAGGGACAAGAACAAAAAGGAGGATGAGCCTTGGTTTTTCTCAGCTGGCAATCAGTTGGATTTTGGCTCAATCCCTGCGTTCCTCCCCGAATTGACGAAAGTAGAAGAGATGCTAATCGCTCCAGTTCATGTGTTCGTGAACGTCATGCAGGTTCGAGGGCAGCAATACAAATACCGTGGCCACATTGTGCACTTTCTCCGCGATGTTGGCAAAGTGTATCGCCAACTTCCCCTATTACCCGCTGAACTGGATGTTATCCTGCTACGTCCTCCGAATGCAGGCCAACATGCCCACCTTAACCGCCAATTCAGGCGCCAGTTCCGCGTTCGCCGTCGTTGCCTCCAGCAGTGGCTGGACTTCCTGTCGAATAACCACCCGGGCTACCGAGATATTACTGTCTGCCGGAACCGGATGTCAGTGCTGCCCGAAGATGGCGATGTACTTGATCAGGTTGCTACTGTGGAAGTGACCGATCCTCTTTCAGCTAACTTGAGCGACATCGGGAATGACGACATTGAGCCTGATGAGATCGATCAGTCTGCAGTGCCGGATATACTACCAGAGGATACAGAGATAGCGGCATTGCACTCGCACGTTCTTGGCGAAGAGCGCGACGCACTGCCCCCTGCACGACCAGCGACACAACATCAGCTTGAAATGCCAGAGATTCGGAGAACACCGATAAACGAATTCAACCAGTCACAGGCACTCCTTTCCCTAGCCTTTCCAACACTATTTCCTCGCGGTCAAGCTGATTTCATTGAGCCAAGGCTACGGCCCATCAAATATGCGGACTACATACAGCATGCCCTTCGATGGCATGACGGCAGATTTGCCCGCCATGCCACTTTCCGGTTTGTGGCTTTCAACACGCTGATGCGAGCACAGGCACGAGCGAAAAGCAGCTACTTCGTCAAACAGCACCAACAAAGGCAGGGGCCGATAACTCGAGATGACCTACTAGAGGCTTTCCAGAACCCTGAATCGGCAGAGGCGCAGCAGTTGCTGAACTCGATCAACCGCCAGACAGCACAGCTTCGTGGGACACGCCCGTATTGGTACCGAAAGCGCCGAGAGCTCGAGTCTTATGCCTACAACCTTCGCTGTCCGGGTGCTTTTATTACATTCAGCCCGGCAGACTTGCACTGGAGGAGCCTCTATCAACATTTGCCCCAGTTTCAAGACTGGCAGGAGATGCCCGAGCAACAACGAATGGGCATGTCTAGCAAACTTCTCAGGGACAACCCACACATTGCAGCCTGGCACTTTTACAGGCGATTTGGCTTATTCAGAGATATCGTTCTCAGGCAGAAATTTAATGTCACTGATTTTTGGAACAGGTATGAGTGGCAGGGTCGTGGAAGTAGCCATTGCCATGGCCTATACTGGATGGATGGCGCGCCCAGCGTTGACTTGGAAAATGAGCATGTTCGCAAAGAATTCGCCCGTATCTGGAGCTTCCACGTCACAGCCTCCAATCCTGAGCCAGATCGAGTCCAACAGCAAGGAGAAGGCAATCCCTTGGCTGTGAATCCTCTGCAGCATCCCTTGACGTTTCAATGGCTTTCACAGGTTCTGAACCGCTGCCAGCGCCACCATTGCAGTGAGGCATACTGCTTACGAAAGAAGAAGGGCTCAGAAGAGATTTCCTGCCGGTTTTTCTTCCCACGAGATACGAGAGATGTGGCTGAGGTTGTTCGACGACAGGGACAGTCCTATTTCTCCTTCGAGGCGGCCAGGAATGACAGCCTCATGAACCACTACAGCCGGTGTCTCAGTCTTGGCTGGTTAGCCAACATTGACATCTCCCCCTGTACCAGCCTGCAAGCTGTGATTAATTACGCAGCCAAGTATTGCAGCAAGATGGAGAAGCAGACTGAGAGTTATGCGAGCCTGGGGCGGCAAATCCTGCCCTACGTCTCCCACCAGATCCCACTTCTTTCTTTCGCCTCGCGCCTAATGAACAAGCTGCTTGCTGAGAGGGACCCCCCGGGCCAAGAGATCTGCCATGTCCTGCTCAACTGCGAGCTGCAGGAGGGCACCCGTGTTGTAAGAGCGGTTGATTGCCGTCCCTACGAGCAACAGGGACGGTCCCTTCGCCTCCAGGGTGATCATGATGACGACGCTGAGGTCGTTGGGATATATGAGAAGTATCTTTCTCGCCCTGTCCTTCACGAAGAACTCACTTACCTTGACTTCCTAGCCAACTGGAATACAAGCAAGAGGGATGGGAGAAAGTGGACACGTTGGAGTCGTCAAGCTAAGCCGCGAGTGCTGTACTACTTTCCGCGGTACAAGTCGAATCCGCAGCATCACCAATACGATGATTTCTGTCGGGTAAAGCTAATGCTTGCTCACCCTCATCACGATCCCAACGAACTACGCAAGATCAACGGTGTTGAGTATGACTCGTACGCATCTGCCGCCGAATTCTGTTTTGCGAACCACCAGCACCCTGATGATTACTATGGCGCACCTAATGCCGAAGACTGTCGACCGGATCCGGATGAGTTCGAGGAAGAATTTCACGAGCCTGACCTTCTCGAGAAGGACTGGCTTGAGCTTGCCCGCCAGCTTCCCGACTGCCCACCAAGCCAAGAAGCGGTAGATCTCCTGGGGAGACGGGATATCGACGTCCAATATGATTGGACACCCCACGTCGGCCGCTACGCTGACCCAGCAATCGTTCAGGGCCATTATTGGCGCCAGCTCATTGCGCAGAATCGTCTCCATATGGACGTTGAAGACCTGCCTTTCGAGGTCCGCGATACGCTCAACCCAGAGCAGCGGATCGTGTACGATACATTTGTTGGACACTTCCAATGTGGCAGCAAGGAGCAGATTCTACTCCATGTTGACGGTGGTGGCGGGACGGGCAAGTCCTACCTCATCAAAGTCCTGTCTTCACATCTTCAGAAGCTTGCCGGCAACCGGCCCAGTCCAATCTGGAGAGCTGCACCCACGGGCGTTGCAAGCAACCAGATAATGGGGACAACACTGCACTCTCTACTCCGGCTCCCTGTGGACAGGGCTTTTACGGAGCTCTCCCCAGCAGATGCTAATGCTCTTCAGAAGAAGCTACGGGACGTTAGGTATCTTGTGATTGATGAGAAAAGTATGCTAGGTCTGCGTCAACTTTCGTGGATCGACAAACGCCTCCGCCAAGTCTTTCCTTCCAGAGCAACCGAATTCTTCGGCGGCATCAGCATCATCCTTGTTGGCGACTTCTTCCAGCTCCCGCCGATTGCAAATAAGCCCCTCTACTTTGATGGACCACTCAAAGACCTGCATGAGATCTCTGGCCAGACCGCGTATAGGGCGTTCAACCGCACTGTCTTCTTACAAAAGGTCCAGCGGCAACAGGGCGACGACCAGGCTGGCTTTCGTCTTGCGCTTGAAGGACTACGTGGTCTAAAGCTATCCATAGAGTCATGGAAACTTCTGAGCCAGCGTGTGCAGGCCAAGCTAGGCCTGCGCGAGGTAGATGCGTTTGAGGCTGCTCTTCGTATCTATAGCAAGAAAGCTCGTGTCAACGAATACAACTACGAGCATCTCGTCCGTCTGAAGCGCCCAGCAATCCAAGTCATGGCGAGGGACATTGGTAGCGGCGCTGACAAGGCAACGTCGGAACAAGCCGGCAACCTGGCTGGCCAGTTTCCTGTGTGCATTGGTGCTCGTCTCATGCTAACACAGAACATCTGGCATCCAACGGGCCTAGTCAATGGGGCTCAAGGGACAATATATGACATCGGTTGGGCGCCTGGCGCTGATACGCACCGTGACCCGCCGTCTGTCATTATGATGGTGATGGATAAGTATACCGGGCCATCGTATCTAACCACGGATGATGGGCGCGAGGTAGTACCCATACTCCCAGTCAAGCGAGACTTCTTTCTTGGGGCGTCAGCCTGTACCCGAACGCAGTTCCCACTCATGGCATCCTATGCCATTACGGTTCATAAGTCACAGAGCATCACAGTGGACAAAATGGTGACCGATCTGTCTGAACGAGACTTCCAAACAGGGCTCAGCTATGTTGCAGTCTCCAGGGTCAAGACGTTGCATGGGTTAATGATCGATGCCCCGTTTGAACGGGCATCTCTCCACTATGAGAAGCTACCTGATGGCAAGCAGAGTTCCATTATGTTAGTCACGCTTGAGGTTCTATAAGTCCTAACACAGCAACAGGTGTTTTGATGAAAGTCCGCGACCAGGACCGGCGCAAGCAACAGCAACTTGACCAACGACTATTCCTACCTGTCTTTTCTTGATAGCGGTACTGTAACTAATGCTTGCATCCATTCGAGGAGCACCAGCGAAATGCCACACTTTTGAACATGAAATGTCATAGCATCAAATGTCACGTCATCAAGATCAATCCTTCATGGCATAGGGATACATCCTTCGGACTGTATTACACCCTCCCCACCTCGGTGAGGGTGTCAGCATATTTTTATTATTTATTATTAATAACTGATCTGTTCCAACCGCTCTAGAAGTTGCAACGTCACCGCTGGCTTGATTGTGAAAGCTAGCCACCTAACTAGGTGTTCTTACACACGTGGTGATAGACATGGCTGCCTACACTCCATGGGCTGCCTAGTGAACTGTACTGGGGCTGTAATGTTTGGTATTTGTGAGGCTGCAGGTTGATTTCGACGAGCCGGTACGCGTTTGATCGAGTGCGGTTGCGTTCTTTGTCATGGGTTCCTTGCTGTTGGTGGTCGTGACCCTAGCTTTGGTCATACCCGTCCTTCTCCTCCGTGTCGCCGTCACGTAATCTTCGAACTCTGGTGCCGTAAACGATTGTCAGGCAGGACAATTGGAGTACCCAAGTCCATTCTCCATCGTGGAGGCGTACAGTGAGGCGCAACTCTATCGTACTGGGCTTGTAATGCTTGGTGTTTGGTGAGGTTCGAACGCTCGGTTTTCGGCGGTCGGCGCGTCGATGAGGGATAAGCCTGTCGTTGCAGTCGTCTTGGCACCCAGGAAACAGGCGAACTGTTTCCTCCACCATGCACCTGCTTGCGCCACTGCGAGTATTTGGCGTTGGCGGGCAGGCAGCACACCATGCCCGAAGCCGGCCGTAGCGATGCCGATCGTCACTTCGCGTGGAGCAAATCCATTGTTACGCCGATCGACGATCCAGTCGCCCCGCGGCCCCGCAAAGAGTTCGGAACGTGGTAACCGCCGACCCTCCGACGTCCTTTCGTGTCCGGTCGCCGGGCAAGGTTCGGACCCGGCTCGCGGCCGCCTTGTCCGAGTATCTGTCCTTTGCCAATCGACCTGAAGAGATCAAGCTATACGCCGTCCATAAACGCCATGAAAGCCTTCATGTTCCCGAATGTATTCATTGCCACATAGGCTACACAAGAATCACCAGTACCACTTTCTCCGAGCGCTTGCAGTATGGCCGCGCCGACGCGACGACACAACAGCTTCGCTCGCACCGTCTCTCGAAGCTTCGAAGCTGTGGAGTTGGAGACGTTGGCACGCATAGCGACCGATGTGCAGTGTCAAACCATCTCGGTTCGGGATTTCCCCTCCGTCAATCGCGAACAAAAGCAAGATGGCGACCCTCGCCTGGATCCGTCAAGACCAGAGTTCGACCATTATGTTTGGGCGGAGAGGGCCCTCTCGTCTTTGACCCATTCCGGAATTACCTTCGAACGCCAAGGCGTCGTTTTCGCAAACCTCTGCGTATCGGGATCCGGTACATCGCTCCGGTTCCAGGAAACTGTTGTCTCAAGCTTGATGGCCCCATTCCGCTTAGCAGCCAGGGCTCACCTTGGCTCCAAAGCCACCACTCGTCGACGAATTCTCCGCGACTTCGACGGGCTCTTGAGAAGCGGTGAGCTGCTTCTCGTTCTGGGCCGTCCTGGTAGTGGATGTACCACGTTCCTCAAAGCGCTTTGCGGGCATTTTCAGGGAGTCACGCTGGAGCCAGGAAGCAAGATACACTACCAGGGCATCAGCTTCGAGAAGATGACCAAGGATTATCGTGGCGAGATCGCATATAACCAAGAAGTCGACGAGCACTTTCCTCATCTGACGGTCGGCGAAACTCTCTCTTTTGCGGCAGCGGCCCGTGCTCCCGAGCAACGTCCCGAAGGGCTGACACGAAAGGCCTATGTCGACACGGTTGTCAAGGTGATCATGGCTATCTTCGGCTTGTCGCATACTTATAACACCAAGGTCGGTGACAACTTTGTTCGAGGCGTCAGCGGCGGCGAGCGTAAGCGAGTCAGTATCGCCGAGATGTTCCTCTCCAGGGTGCGCATCGGAGCCTGGGACAACAGCACTCGCGGCCTCGACGCAGCTTCTGCCCTCCAGTTCATCAGATCTCTGCGTCTCTCTGCAGACATGGGCAGGGCATGCCACGCTGTCGCGGCGTACCAGTCTTCTCAGTCCATGTATGATATCTTCAACAAGGTCATCCTACTCTACGAAGGCCACGAAATCTTCTACGGTCCCGGCGATCGTGCCGTCAGGTTCTTTGAGGAGATGGGATGGTACCGGGATCCCAAACAGGTGTCTCCAGACTTCCTGACAGCTATCACAAACCCTGGCGAGCGACGGCCCCAGGTTGGGAAAGAACACCTAGTGCCGCGAACGGCGTCCGAGTTTGCGGATTACTGGAAGAACAGTCCCGAATACCAGAAGCTGATGGCCGAGATCAAGGATTATGAACAAGCGAACCCTATTGGCCAAGCTGGCGCCAGGCAGTTCCAAGAAAATCACCAGAAACAGCAATCTAGGCACACACGCCCTTCGAGTCCATATCTCCTCTCAGTGCCGATGCAGATTCGTCTCTGTTTGCACAGGGCCTTTCAACGAATGCGAAATGACTTGCCCACAGCATTGTCAACAGTGGTGGCCCAGGTTATCCTCTCGCTCATCATTGGTTCCATCTTTTACAACTCTCCCAACACCAGCAATGCGTTCTTCCAGAAGGGTGCCGTCGTATTCTTTGCTGTTCTCATGAATGCATTAATCACCATTAACGAGATAATGGCTCTTTACGCCCAGAGACCGATTGTGGAGAAGCAAGCGAGATTCGCATTCGTGCACCCCTTCACGGAGGCCTTGGCCAGTGCGATTAGCGACCTACCTGTCAAGCTCGTCCGGTGTTCTATGTTCAGCATAGTTCTCTACTTTATGGCGAACCTTCGCAGGGAACCCGGTCCATTCTTTATGTTTTACCTATTCCTCATCACAGCTATTCTCACAATGTCAGCCATCTTTCGAAGCATTGCCTCCTCTACCAAGACCGTCGGCCAAGCCATGGGGATCGCGGGCATACTGGTACTCTGCTTCGTCGTATACAGCGGCTTCATGATACCACAGTCCTATATGCACCCTTGGTTCTCCTGGATTCGCTGGATCAACCCTATATTTTAGGGAATGAATGAATGAATGATTGTATTACGCCCGGAGGGAAGTCCCTATAGGGCCTTGACGCTTGCTAGTTACATTTCCATACATTTGGTACTTAACACCCCAAGCCCCACGGTTTGTCGTCTCATCACTGCTGCTCAACAGTTCTCGTCTCTCCACTTTGCGCTCCAAAGTTCTCTCATACCTTTCGATCTGTTCTCCGTAAATTGACCTGTCTCTTCCTAACTCTGGCGTCTGTCCGACGATGCACAGACCACTCTCCTCCGCCGCGATTGACGAAGAGTCCACCTGCCTATAGCCGTCCGGTGGAGGCTTACCTACCAACTGTGGGGCAACCACAGGTATAGGTAGAGGGATTGTGCTGAAAAGAAAGGTTGAGATGAAGGGTATGCTGTCAGTATGTCGACGGTCGTGAAATGGCGAGGTCCCGGTGCACGCCGGGCAAACCGAGTCTGTAGCTTCATGCGCTCGTTCCCCGCCTCGGCCCAGGCCCTCGGCCCAGGCCGAGGGAGACGATCGCGTGCGTCGTAGTTGTTGCGTCCTGCATACCTGCCACCTCGGCAGGCCATATTGTCGTTTCGTATCGTTATTCGCGCGTATTGCTCTTATTGCTCGTGGCATTGCTCTGGCTGTCTGTGGCATCGCTCCTGCTCGGTGCCGTCGCTATTGCTGCTCGTGCCATCACTCTTGCGGTTCGTGACATCGCTCTTGCTGTTCATAGCATCGCTCTTGTTGTTCGCAATGTCGCTATCGATACCCGCGGTATCGCTCTTGCTGCCCGTGGCATCACCCCCGGGCCGCCGCTGTCGAGACCAGCTTTCCAAATGAAGTCGAACTCTCCAAAGTCCTTCATTCGTGCTTGTTAGCGCCTAGTCAAGGCCTACCAAGCCAAAGCATGGTCGCTTGGCCTGCAATTACCCCGCTTCTCTAACAAGCTGCTAACAGCTGCAAGAAGAGCGGGGTTTTTACAGGGGAGAGTTCTATTAGGGAAATGTAATGTAATGTACTTTATTTACGCCCGGAGGGATTATCCCTAAAGGGCCATAACGAGAGGCTAATTGCTCATTCTGCCATAAAAGCCGTACACCTAAAGCCCAACAATTGTTTCCTTCCTTGGCCCCTGCAGCCTCATTCCGCGATCTGACTGTCCTGCCCTGAGGTCATTCCCCCCGAGTGCCCAGCGTCCCATCGTCGGCAGCTGGAGCTTGGTCGGTCAGTGCGAGGCTGCACGACTAGGATGTTACGCGCTTGGTTCCTGTCCATTTGTCCAATTCATCGCAGATCCGCCTGTTCACATGTCTGCATCCAGCCTTCCTGTTGCCATTGCAAACTTGATCGTCGTTCGGACAGCCGCCATGTCAGGCTGCCATCGCTCGCCATCCGATCCAGACTTGCCTCCCAGGAAGAAAGACAAGTTCCCCATCTTAGTCCGACTGTACCGTATCATGCCTTCTCTTTCCGAGTTCCAGCGCCTGCAGCGAAATAGGAAATGCTCGACTGTCTCCGGTGCTTGGCCGCAGCTGCATTGGTCCGTCCCCACAGCCCTGATGCTGTGCAGGTACCTGTTGAGCCTGCACTTTCCTGTTCGTAGCTGTACCAGTATCCTGGACTCCTTGGCGTTGAGAGCGTCGTAGATGGCCCGCGTGTGCTGGCCCGGAAGCGCCGTGTCAATACGTTGCGAATACCGTCCTACCCCGATGGGTATTCTTGGCCGCTGCTGTTGCGGTTGGCCGAGCAGCAGCCTCGTTCTCGTCGCTCGTGCTTGATAAGTTGCCCTTTCCCGAACGCGTCCTTCCTCTGTAGCCTCACGGGCCGCTGCCTTGGCCATCACGCCCGCGCGGAAGCTTTCATGGCCTGCCGGTACCCACAGCATGGACACCGGCACATCCTGCAGATGCGGCAGCCTCACCTGTCTGTACAGCTCTTGGACTGCGCGTTGCCCGGATTGCTGTCGAGGCTGCCCCACCACCTGGACGGCTGCCCTGTTGCTGCTGACGATGACCACGTTCCTGTGCGGCAGTTTCGCCGGCACGTACCGAAATGCCCACGTCATTGCCTCCAGCTCGGCCGTGTACGGGTTTAGATCCTCACGTGGGCCTAGCGTGACCGAGAACCGGGCCAACATATCCCTCTTGCCCTTTGCTGTCACATACTCCACGTAGCCACCCATACCAACCAATCCTCCCCTCTCCGAAGAGCTCGTCGAGATCACCAAGCCTCGGGCCGCGCTTGCAGCCTCCGCTGCTTCGTCTCGGTCCACACCGCACGCGACGCGGATTCGGCTCTCCCACGGTGCCATGGCGCACTCTCGTATCTTTTCCAGCCGTTCCCCTGTTTCGTCCCTATACCGCATGGCCATCTTCTGCATCGGCGACGTGAACCGTTGACATATCCTCATGCTCAGCCTCGCCAGCGGGTGTTCCCTCGGAAGGGTGCGTAGGCTAATCCACGTCTTGGCGGCAGCCCTGGTATGTCGCTGAAGCACTGGCTCAATGTTCGCCTCTGCCTCAGCCACGGCCGTGGCGACGCTTCCAAACGCTCCAGTCACGGCCTGCGCTCCGACTGCTTGTGCTTGGCTCAACCAGGCCGTCTCCCTCTCTCCGCAAGCGTGTGTCCACACGTTGGAGGCGTAGTCCATGGCCGGCGCCACTGCAGTTGTGAACAGCTGCCTGGCGACCCTCGGCGACAGACCCCGGAGTCTCCTCAAATGCATCGCGACAGACAGGCCCTTGGCAGCTGCCTCGGCAATGTGCTGCTTGTATCTGAGCTCTGCGTCCAGCACCACCCCCAGCACCTTGGCGGTGTCCTTCGGTTGCACAGTCTGTCCATCAACCACGAAGCTGCCCTGGCTGCCCCGTCTAGCCGATCTCGTGAAGTGGATAACGGCTGTCTTGTTGCTCTCGAAAGTCGCACCGCTCCGCCTGGCCCAAGCCAGGGCTCGTTCGATGATGGCCTCGATCCCGGCCCGGTTCGCCGCCGCTGATTCCCCTGTCACCCAGGCCGAGTAGTCGTCCACGAAGGCGATCGCGCCCTCCGTCGTGCTGATGCTCGTCTGCACAAGGTCCGCGTTGAAGAAGAGGAAGAGAATTGGCGACAGCGGAGACCCCTGCGGCAGGCCCGCCTGTGGAAGTGGTTTCTGGGGGGAGCGGTACCCGTTGACCTCGATGCTGGCCGTCCGCTCGGAGCAGAATGCATCCACCCACCGAACCAGCTCCCCAGGCAGACCTCTCGCCGCTAGCCTCTGCAGCAGCCTCTCCTTGAACACGCCGTTGTATGCTCCCTTGACATCAAAGCTCACCAGGCTGAGCACCTTGCCCATCCTCCACGCTCTATAAATGTTCTCTTGCAAGAGGATGAGCGCTTGTTCCGCCGAGCGCCTCTTTCTCGCGCCGAAATGGTTGGCCGGTAGCAAGCCATGCGTCTCGACCGCATACGCTACTCGCTCCGCGACCACCGCCTCTAGCACCTTGCCCAGCGTTGAGAGCAAGGAGATTGGTCGCCAGGCTCTCGCCGCCGTGTAGTCATCCTTGTCGGGTTTCTTCAGCGGGATGATCCTCGCGCTCCTCCACTGCTCAGGCAGCTCGCCGCTTCCGAGTGATAGTCGGAACAGGTGCAGCACGCGTTCCTTGACCACTGGCCACAGCTCTTTCCACACCATCGCCGGCAGGCCATCGTCCCCGGGCGCCTTCCACGGCTTGGCGGCCATCACCTTCCTCTCCACCTCTTCCATGGTCAGTTCCGGCCACGCCACCGGTGGTCGTTGCGACCCCTCGGACTCGGCCTCGATTTGCGGCGGCAGCGGCGGGAAGAAGGTGCGGAGAAGCTCCTCTGCCTGATCCTGCCGGCCCATCGTCGTCGTTCCGTCCTCCTTCTTGAGAGGCGGTACCTTTTCTTCCACGCTCGCGGATCCCCTCGTCCCCAGGTATTTGGACGCTTTCCAGATGTTGCCGTCCTCGGCCAGGAACTCTTCCCAATGCTGCCGTTTCTGCTTCCGCACAGCGTCATGGTATTCCTTGGCCGCCTCCTTGGCTTGCTTCTCCAGCTCCGACGCTGGCGAGCCCGCCCTCCTTCGGGCCCTGGCCTGGTTCCTCCAGAACGTGTAGATCTGCCGAAGCCGGGTCAGGTCCGCTGTCCACCACCGTTTCGCATATGGGCTTGGCCGTGCTCGCGGTGTTAGGTCTTGTATTGCCTCGCTCACAATGCGCATGAACCGGTCAGTCTGTCCTTGCAGACCCCAGGCCGGCCAGCACACCAACTTCAGCTCCCTCGAAATCCTGTCGCGGATCGCCTTCCAGGGGGCGTTCTTGAACAGGAACCGCGGCTCGACATCCCGGCAGGGGACGTCAATGCCAAATACCGCCTGGATGGGCCGGTGGTCTGATCCATATTCGGTCGGGTGTATCGCGCATTTGACCCTTTCCTCTGCCAGCTCTTCCGTAACCAGCACCAGGTCAATTGTGCTTTCCAGACCAGGCTTCGGTCCCTGCCACGTCTTGGTACCGCGCGGCAGGAGGCTCTGGAGGCCATGATCGTTCATAAGGTCGATGATCGGCTGGCCTTCTCCTTGTCGTCTCGTTATCGTGCCTTCACCTCCCCATAGCACATCGTGACGGTTGAAATCCCCCGCCACCACCACATCCGTTCGCTCGCCTGTGCCACTGCGAAAGCGTGAGATCAGGTTACTGACCTCTCGCACCGCTGCCAGCAAGGCCGACGCGTCGTTGCATTGCACGTAGACCGAGACCACTAGGACTTGCCTGCCCTGGAGACGGAGGACGGCCGCAGTCAGGTCGGGAGACGAAACCGTCACTTGCTCTGATTCCAAGTCTCGCCGCACCCAGAGCATGCTCCGGATCGGCCATCCCGCCGGATTGGCGACGCTCGGCACCATCTTCGTCCAGTTGCTGTGGCTCGTTGGGGCCGTCACCACCGCGCCGTCAACCAGCCGCGCGTACGGCTCTGTCAGTGAGAGGACTGCATAGTCCCTCAAGTCCACATCATTCATCACCCCGAGCTGCACCGTGTCCCGCTTGCGCACGTTCAACTGGAAGATGCGCAGGTCCCTATGCATTCCTTGGCGGGTTGCGTACTCGGCAGTTTGGACTGGACGACTCGTGAGGTCCGTTGCACAGGACGCACTTGGGTTCTGCGGCCCGGCACTGCCCGTGACCGTGCCCCGGCTGCGCACACCTTCCGCAAGCCCTTGGCTTCTTGCACGAGAAGGCCTTGTGGCCCAGCTCCTGGCAGTTGTAACACTGCACCGGTCCGACTCGCGGCTCAAACACGTTGGTGTAGGCAGACTCGCCGGCCAGGTCGAAATAGGTGCCGTCGAGCAGTCGTTTCGCATCGCTTCCCTTGGTCACGTAAATCACCATGGACCCGTAGGCCTTGCCGCAGTCTTTCTTGCTGAGCCAGGAAATCTTGGCAATCGTGACGTTGTTCTCCTTGCCGAGCGCCTCGGCGGCTCCCGTCAGGACATTTCCGTCGCTGTCCAGCACCGCCGATCGATTGACGCTGTCGACTTTGACCGGGTAGAGTTGATCCCTCAGGACACGCGCCCCCGGCACCACGACCTTTTCCGCCGCCTCCTTCACCCGCCGCAATTCCGCTTCATCGCGACACACTATCCTCACTCGGTTTGTGTTCCTGGGGTCCTTGATCACTGCTGCGCACCTCCACGCCTCGTGACCTTCCCTCACCTTGACTTCTGTTTCGATCGCTCGTCGGATGTTGCCTACCTGCGCCTCGACCTGGTTTGGCTCCTCAACCCTGGACGTGTCTATCGTACAGTGCAGAGTGTCGGTGGATGTGGACGTGGTGGTGCGCATCGAAGAAAGCGACCGTGGGCTCGTAGGCTGGCTCTTTGGTGGTGTTCGCACGGCGTCTGCGTAGGACGCCCGCGGGCCGCTTTGCACTTGGCTGTTTACCGTTGGGTTCACAGACGCCTGGAGGGTCTGCAGCTGTTGCCGGACCTTCTGCAGCTCTTCCTTGGTGTCGACTACCTCTTGTTCCAATTTGTGGATCAATCGCTGTTGGTTAATTGACCCATTCTCGAGATCGTTCAGTTTTTCCAGGACCTTGCATAGCAATGCCCTTTCGCTTTCCTCATCCGCGGTTTCGCTTCTGGCGACGAACGTCGATCTCGGCTCGGAACCGGTCGATGAAGATCGCCTGACACGCTTGTTCGTTGCTCTCACCGCGTCTCGGGCCGCCTCATCCCCTCCCAAGCTCCCCTTCTCACTCGGCATCGCCAGACGAGATGATCGTCTTGGTGTCGCGAACCCCGCTCGCCCCGCTCGCCCCGCCGGCCGCCGACTCAACGTCCCCCTCAGTGGAACCCGTCATTGTGCAAGATTAGGTTCAACCCCACAGCAAAATAATCGACAGCAATCGTCTTCCTTTGGATCTTTTTCCAAGAGATTCTCCTTCAGATGGCAACCCCTATGGGAAATGATATACGGGCATGACACTTTTACTACACGGGCATGACACTTACACGGGCATGACTTTTGCGACATCTGATTGGCCGCGACCCATTTTTGTTAGTGCATCTAGATTCCATCAATGGGTTCCCTTGTACACGCGTCCACAAGCATCCCTTGCTTGGAAACTGATACGACGCGATCCAATTGCTCTCAACTGACGGCTCATGTCCTCCAGCCTGAACAATCCGAAGTTTGCCGGTAAACACGATCAATATGCCTCAATCCGATCTCTGTACTACTTCAAGGAGCAAGTCAAGAAAACGAGCCCGAACACCCAGCCCACACCCCCACGTATCGCAGAGGCCCCATGAGCCACCGTGGGAGCTCCGCTTCGACCATGAGATATATCTTTCGAATGATTTCCTGTCAGCACTACCGCGATCACAACGAGTTCGAATCCCTATACCTGGGCCCGAAACGGATCCGTTTGCGTCCGACTCTTCGCCGCAGTCTGCTCCAAGCCCTCCGTCCGCAACGGGCGCCGAGTTCCAGTCAGCCTTGCGGTTAGCACGCGAGGTTATCGGCGAAGGGAGAACGCTGACCACAGAACTTGCTCGGTCATATGAACGGGTTCGTCAGTGGCGAGAAAGGTGGGGTTGGTCACCACTTACGTCCGATGCATACGAGTCTCCGCCGCCATACTCGCCGCCTCGGCGAAGGCCATCCACTCAGTCTCCCGAGGCATCATCGTCCCCACAGACCATCAGACATCCTCAATCTCAACAATCCTCGTCGCCTGCTCCTGAGCCTATCCCAAACCCACCAATCCCAGGTGATCCGGCACCATCAGCCGAAGTGCTCTTTGACAGGGTGAATTCCTTCGCAAAGGATCATGGATTTGGGGTTGTTCGACGGCATGCCTACTCACATAAAGGCCGAAAGATCAGATACTCAATCCAATGCGATCGATTCGGAGAGCCTCGGGCTGCTGAGGGCGTGGGGATCCGGCAGCGCAGATCCCGTAAGTGTGGTTGTCGGTGGATGGTCATTGCCGAGGCAAAGGAGGAGGGTAAGTGGCTTCTGCGAAAGCACGCAGACCCTGAACACAGCCAGCACAACCACGGGCGCAGCATCGGACCATCAGCGCATCCTTCCCATAGGAGGCTCACCGCAGCTGTTAGGGCTACCGTTGAATCAACAAGCCGTAGGGTCGGGATCCGGGCTCGCGATGTACGGGCTGTCGTCCAAGAGCAACATCCCGAGACTGTTTTTACGCGGAGAGACATCTACAACGCCAGGGCTTCCATAAATTGCGACAAACTCGGTGGTTATACACCAACTGCGGCACTCATCAAACTTTTCGACGAGAACAAAATTCCCTATCTTGTTAAATGGGCCGACAATAACTCGAACCGCCTTGTTGGCCTCGTGTGGACATTTCCCTACTGCCTCCAAATGTGGAAACGATTCCCTGAGGTTATAAGCTTCGATAACACGTACAACACCAATCGTTTCAAGCTCCCCTTGTTCCAGGCGACCGGACAGACTTGCCTAGGGTCGGTTTACAATGCTGCATTTGGCTTGATCGACAACGAGAAACGAGAAGGATTCCAGTTTCTGTCCGAAAGCATTCGTCAATTGGCAGAGCAACACCTGGTTCGCCAGCCGGGCGTTATTATCACCGACTTCGATGATGCCATGAAAGCCGCCCTGAATGATCAATTTCCAGAGGCACAACAGCAGCTCTGTATCCATCACATCATTTCCAACGTTCTGCTCAAGGCAAAGCAGAAGTGGGTCACGGACCGCGAGCCAGATAGTAGCGGTAGTAGTGTTGATGACTGCGATGGAGAGTCAGCTTCCGTACAAACGCACTCAAAGCTCAGCCCGAAAGACCGACGGTTTATTCACCAGCCAGTAGCGGAGGATATCCCTCATAGCTACCATGGGGTTCTTATGATGTGGAAGCACGTTATGTTCGCGGAGACCGAAGAAGCCCACGAGAAGGCGTGGTGTGACCTATGTCGGGAGTTTGATGACCAGCGGGCGATTCTACGGTACCTGCATGGGACTTACATGCCTGTTAGGGCTCAGTGGGCACGCTGCTTCATCCGCAAGTATCGCAACTTCGGCATCCGGGTTACCTCTGGCACAGAAGCAAGCAATAACAACGTCAAGAGCTACCTTCTTAATGGCATGAGCAATCTCCACCGGCTAGTGGAGGCAATCCAGGATATGATACGAGACCAGGAGCGTGACTTTGCCCATGCTAGCGCAGAGGACGAGGTGCTGACTGCCCGCGGGCATATTGGCTCAAGCTCGGAGTATCTGGGTGACCTCCGAACCGCGATCTCGTCAAAGGCTCTAGCACTGATCGCAAGGCAACATCGGTTAGCTGAGAAAGCGATGCCGACAAGGAAGAACCCATTCCCTGTGCCTTTGGGAGAGTGCGGTGAAGACTGCTCAGTTTCGGTGGAGCTCGGCATTCCTTGTTGTCATACGGTCTATGCCAAGATGGGTGAGGAAACGCCTTTTGCTAAGTGGGACGTCCATCCGCGGTGGCACCTACGGGAGTCAGCCTCTCGAGACCCATACCGACGAATCCTCGACCCCAAAATTACCATTGCTCTTCGTGGCAGGCCCAAAAACACTACGCAGGCTGTTCCAGCGAGGCTAGGTATCGGCATGAGCAGCCAGTCTGATCCAGCTACTCTATCAAACAGACGAGCGCCACGGCCTACGAAAGGTGCACGAAGTCGGCACGGCACAACACATGCCAGGGATGGCGTGAGCCAGCAAGCCACCACCCAGGGCAGTAGCCAAGCGAAACCTCCACCCAAGCGCCAGACACGCAGCCAGTCTTCTGTGCTAGGAGCGGGAAGAACCACAGGAGTACGTGCGAGCGGGCGCAGGACACAGCCAAACATTCGACGACGAAAGAGCCAATGGGAGCTGCTCGATAGCGACGGCGATGACGAAGTTCTTCCTTCAATAGTGGTTAGACAGTAGATATAGAGAGAGAGCTGCCCTCAACAATGGTGGAGTCGATTTACGCAGCATTCGCATCCGTGTCTTCATTGAAGTGCTGCGTAGGGAAACCTTCGCGGAGGGACGGCCCATTTGCGATCGTTGGAAGCTGTTACGGGATCAAGTCTCAGCGCCTCGTCGAGGATGTACCCGCCGGTTGGCCAATCATTTGTCGCAAAAGTCATGCCCGTGTAAGGATCATGCCCGTGTAGTAAAAGTGTCATGCCCGTATATCAAAACCCCACTAGAAAGAAGAATCAAGAGTCTTTCGTTGCCCGATTCACAGGGGACCTTCTGCCCGGTCGTCAGTTATGCATACGTGCCGTGCGGCGGTATTCTTAATCCCAGTACCAAATACTTAGCCATCCGCTGTCACTACAGACCGCATAGGGATTGATTATGTGCCATGCCACCGTCTTTTGTTCTCCGCTACCCACCAGCGGCTCAGAAGCCTTGCCTCTTCAACCCAGCTTGCAACATTTTCGCCATGGACAGTTCGCAGGTCGCCCATCAACTTGTTAACACTGAATGAGGATATTGAGTTCTCCTCATGGGGGTCAACGTCTAGATCCGTGAACCGCCATTCGACGCCTTCCACGAGGGGCACAATCAGGTGCCACTGTGGATGGCGGGCATCACGGACAGACAGCATCGAGCCTCCCGGGTTTGTCACCGTAAACTGCCAATTGCCTTGCCCAGTTTGACCAGATATCCTATGCAGCGGTCGAAGGAGCGATTGACCTTCGTAGTTTTGAGCCAATACACGTGCAGCACGGGTAGCAGGCTCAGATAACGATCCGGATTCTATCAGTAAGTCCAGGATCGTTGGTAGTATGTGTGACGATGTCACAGCGTCATTGATATCGATTGCTGGGAGGCTGGGATGAGAAAATACCAGAGGGATGTGAAAGCTCGCGATGTTCGCATTGCCGTATGTCGCAACGCCGCCTTCTGCGAGGGGAATCCCATGGTCTCCGACGAGAATAAGCAATGTTTCGTCCGAAGCACCCTCCGCTTCCAACGTGTCCAGTATCGTACGCAGCCAACGGTCAACGTACCCGACAGCATTGACGTAATGCGAGAGGTCGTCGAGCGAAGTACTTCCAGCCAAGTTAACATATTGTTCCTCCGCTGGAATACCAAATCCATGGTGGGTTGTGCTTGTGAGGTGGGATAGACATATTCTCTCCTTCCTTTGTTTCGCTGCAGCCAATGCATCTGTGATATAATCCTTGATAGCAGCTTCAGGTATGCTGAAGTAATTCACATCAGGAAGAGTCACCTTGCCAAACTTGGCAGAGTCACTCTGCAAGTACTCCTTTGTGACAATTTCTGATTCATTGTACCCTAGAACAGCCATCAAGGATTCTTGGTTGTCAAAACTGGCTGTCGCTGATTGCATATGCAGAGATCTCCAGTCCATAGTCGTGTAGTCGGCTTGGTGGTTCGTCCGACTGCCCCGGCTCAACCTGTTAAGAGCTTTGAGGACGTGTGGTAGGCATGGCTGGTATGGACGATGTTCATGCTCAACGTTAAAGTCCGCGACGAGGGGAGAAATCCCGCAGAGGGTGCCGGTAAGGCTTTTGAGCGTGTAGCTGCTGGTTGTGAGTGCATTGTTTGCATTGAGCCCTCCGCGACGCCTGAACTCGGTGTGCCCAAATCCATCTTCATAATCGCCTGTGAGAAAATTCGCGGTGGGCGTGAGGGTGGCCAGTCTGCGTTCTATTTCCACCGGAAACGACTTGTTTTCAAACGACCGGGTCAGTTGTTCCCAGATAATGCCCCCCCTCTTAATTGGAAACACATCCTTCCTCGCAGATTCCAGTGTTATGATCATAACATGGCGGATTGTCATGTTGGGGAGCCGATCGCGTAAGGCGGGGAGCAGTTCGTCGTCCAGGTTTGAAATTTTGAGAGGATCGGCGGCTGCGTTGTAGTGCTTGCTTCCTGTCTCGTACCAGTCCTCAAACCCGGGAAGCGGCTCGTCTTTGGGCAGCCAAGGAAGGTATATTGGCTCTGCAAGTGCGGTTATATTGTCCCATAGCCCTATTCCCTCGTCGATTCCAAAGGTGAATTTGGCTAGACGTGGCGATGATTGCGCAATGTCGACGACTGGCGCGAGCAGGACTGTCCACGAGAGCGCCGTGAGCGACTTGTCTGCAGGCCGTAGAGCAGTGCAGACAACTTGGGCCAAGAGTCCAACGCCAACCACAGCGTAGGACAATGCTGCCGATTTTAGAGACGCGAACGGTCGATCCTGATTGCGCGAGATTTGATGACCACAATGGTAGGAATCGAGCCTCGCATGTACCTCGATATCAGATTCCCCGTAGCTATTGTAGCGATGGCTTAGGGGTAAACACCGCCGCGTGGTTGCAAGGCTGTGGACAAGAGTCCTGGGCCACCGCAATATACTGAGAGCAATGCTTGCAGTGCCATAGATCAAGCCTTGTAGTAACCAGGCCGCGAGGGCCAAGCTTGTCAACACAACGACTAAGGAGTAGGCGCCACTCGAGAGCATTGACCACCATGACGAGTCGGTAATGGCAGATATGTTATGCCACTGAATATCAGAGCCGGCTACTGTCAAGAAGGATATGCTGACAGCAGCAAGAAGAGCCACGCACAAGGCCAGGCCTGACGAAATGATAGTGCCGAGCGTTCGGGCCCATCGCACCGTCCCAAATGGTTGGTAATCGAGAAATTGGCGCTGGATAAGCAATGCAACGGTGTCTTGGAGGAAGAAGGATGGCCCCCAGTATACCAGGTCCCTCATCGGCAAAGACTTGCGATGGGCATAAACGTGTACAACTTTGGAGCTAATGGCAGCCACAGCGGTGACGGCGAAAATGAATTGTCGATTTAAAGAGCCAGAGGCACACCAAACCGCAATGCGCTTTACTATGAAACGGGTGGAATCGGAGCGGCTCGGAGCTGATTCCATCTCAGCGAGTTGGCAATGAGAGGTGCGGCCTGTGAGCCTTCAAGCCGCTGACTGGCCAGGTTTTCCAATGCAAAACCGTGGGTGCGCAGTTACACGGCGGAACAGATGGTTAAAATCGCTAGTAGAGCAACAAATAATCGCCGGGCGATACGTAAACGGTTCGTAGTATTTCGCATGTCGCGCGTGTCGAAGGAGAAGGTGCTCATCGAATAAGTAAGTTTAATCGGGCGATCATCCCCCAGTCTAAGACGTGCGAAGAGCTTCGCTAGTGCAAGGATCGGAAAGGCTCGCGTGTACCAGGGGGACTGTCGCACTGCACGTGTGCATAACTGACTGACGACCGGGCAGAAGGTCCCCAGTGAATTTGGGCAACAAAAGACTCTTGATTCTTCTATCTAATGATTGACTTTAGTCGGTGATTTATACCCGTCCTGATTGAGGCAGGCACCTGAGACAAGGCAGGCAGAAGCTGGGTTGCCTGAAGCTATCGCCACCGGTGGTAGGCAGCAGTGCTGTTAACGGTCTACGTGAATGAGCGGCTTGATATTGACATACCCCCCCAGGTTGAACTTGTTCAAACTGTAAATCCAAGAGAAGTCAAGGAGTGAGAGAGCGTGTTCTGCGACCTTAGTCGCTATCTGATTCATTCTGCGTTTCAAGGACACTCTGAATGTCAACGAGAGCAAGTTGTTCAACGAATCGCTTGAACTTTTGGTCTGGCAAGACCTTTGTGAGTCCGTCCGCGACCATCTCCGTGGTCGGCGTATATGAGACCTGAAATTGGTTCTGCTGATATGCCTGTCTTGCCCAGCAATTGTGGACATCAACATGCTTGAGCTGTGTTTTCAGCCGAGGTAGATCGGCCGTAACGAGCCTGATCGTTTGTTGGTTGTCGCATTCGATTTGAAGTGGATGATCCAGCTTCAGATTGATCTGTTGAAACAGACGTTGCATAGCTATGGCTTCCTTGGCCGTGCTTGTGAAAGCTAGCAGTTCGGCTTCGGTGGACGAGGTTGTAACTGTGGCCTGCTTGCTGGCCTTCCAACTGACTGGTCCGCCAAACAACGTGATGACATATCCTTGCGACGACTTTCGAGTTTCAGAATCATCCGCAAAGGCAGCGTCTGACGCGACGCGAATTTCTCGTGGAATGCTACTGTGGTTGACCTTGACCATATCCGTGGACCTGTTGCCGTTGAATTGGATAGCGAGGTAACGGGTTGACCAAAGGTATTCCATTAGTCGATCTGCTAAGTGATCATGCCTTTCGGATGGGTTGAGCAGATGTTCTGCCAGTTTCGAGATCGGCTTGGCGATGTCGGGACGTGTGATAACCGCGACATAGTTGACGGAGCCGACTTTCTGCTGATAGCGGTGGACCTGATTCGGCGTTGACTGGTCCTCCCGAGGTTGGAGTTTATTTGAGGGGAATAGATTACCCTTAAAGTGATCGCGCTTGGCGATTCCGTATTGGTTGGCGATATTGTCGATGTATGAGTCCTGGCAGAGCCACAGCTTGCGAGCTGTCCTGTCTCTGAGGATTCGTATTCCTAGGAACCACTTGAGTTCGCCTAGGTCTTTCATTTCGTACTGGGCTTTGAGCTTGACGATGAATTCATCGGCGGCACGCTGATGCTTCGCGCGGTGCAGCAGGACGATGTCGTCAACGAAGAAGAAGACGGTGAGCCAATTGTTAGTGAAGAGACATGGCTCCTCCTGGCTCTGTCTGAGACCAAGCTTCTCAAAAGCTGCGGTCAAATCTTTCTGCCATAGCAGAGGTGAGCGTCTGAGTCCGTACAATGCTCGTAGCAATTTGAGAACCCATCCGCGGCGACGGTAGCCGTCCGGGAATTGTACGTAGACGTCTTCGTCAAGTACACTGTTGGTGAATGCGTTGATCGCATCGAGCTGTCTCGTTTCCAGGTCGAATTTGGCAGTGATTGCCATTAGTATTCGGAAGGAACGTCCTGCGAGGGTGGCTGCGTAGGTATCCTTGGATCCTGGCTGCTGCAGATCGCCTCGAACGCAGATCCGTGCTTTGAACTTCTGGAGGTATCCGTGTTTGTCAAACTTGTATTTGAACACCCAAGTGAGTGGCAGGACTTGGCCAGTTGCCTGGTCCTTTGGGATTGGTTGAACCGTTCCACGCTTGTTGACGCTTGTCCACTCAATCTCCATGGCGTTTCTGAAGTCTTGCTCGAACCGGTGCTTTGTGAGCTCATGATAGTTTCTCGGTTCTGGAGGAAGGCTCTTTCGGTGCAGTCTCTGCTCACGGCCAGTGAAGAAGCTGCTTCTGTATACTGCGAATGAACCGGCGGCGGCTTCGCGAGCTCGCTCGGTTTGCTTTCTTTGACGCGCTGACTTGCGTCTGGGCTGGTCGTTCTCTCGTGTGTCGGATCGACCGTGGTCGTGGCCATGCTGAATGTTTGATGCATCCTTGTCGTGGATCGTGTGATCCTCTGACTTTTCCGATTGGTCGTTGTCTTCATGCAGGTGCTGAGAGCCTCTCTGACTCTCGTCCGGCGTGAGATACCCCGTCTGGCTTGCGACTTGCGCTTCATACTCGCGAAGCTCTTCGCTAATGGGTCTGCCTCCAACCCATACTGTCGACTCTATTGAAGCCGATCGTGTCGACCTGTCGTCGTCTTCCGCGCTGGACTCGCCATGTGCATGTAACCCGAGTACTTCGTTTTCGTCGAGCTCCGAGTCGCTTTCGATGTGAGCGGGAAGTTGAACCTGAAGCGGCTCAACAGAAGGTAGAGATTGGGGCTGATGATCTTTTGGATCGTAGTGACAAGTTTCGTCGAAAGTTACATCGCGAACTCGTCGAACCTCCTGTCTTTCTGGGATCCAGATCCTGAAGATGTTGGTGGAGTCGTATCCGACCAGATACCCGACCTCAGCATGTGGGTGGGTCTTCAAGTGTTTCTTCTGCTTTTCCTTCAGGGCTTCTCTCGTCAGCGGATAGGCGCGGCATCCGTATGCCTTCAGGTGGGTGATATCCGGCTGCGTCTGAAGGTACCCCGTGTCGCGGTTATTCTCGCGCAACCACTGGTGCAGCCGTTCAAATGGCGTCTTCCAGTTGTGGGCCTGCTGCGGCGATCTGTTGTGCAAGTATACCGCTGTCTTCCAGGTCTCGGGCCATAGTTCGTCTGGAAGGTTGGCACCAACCTGCATGGTGCGAGATTGGCTGCCTACTACCCCCCCAGATCGCTCGGCGGGACCGTTCTGTGCTGGTGTGTCGGGTGCGGTGGGCTCGTCTTCGATACCCCTTGACTTGATCCAGTCCAGGTATTCCGATTGCAGCGCTCGATCATTATCTCGATGGATAATGCATATCGATGTGTGGAATTGACGCTGCACGTAGGCTTCGAATGCCTTGTGGACTCCGAGGACGCTCTCGACGGTTGCATCTCTCAAGAGGTAGATGTAGATCATTGATGTGTATTCATCTCTGATCAGGGTGGCATGTTTCATCCCATTGTATCCATTGCTCATGGCAAAGATGTCAACGTAAATGCGCCAAAATGGGCGTGGTGCTTTCGTTTGCGGGCTTCGTCTTGAGACAATGCGTTTTGCCTTTGAGACGGCGCAGTCTTTGCACTCGATTTTGAGCGGACCTTTGATCTTCGCTCCCGTTGTTTCCTGTACTAGGTGCTCAAGCGCTTCAGCTCCGAGATGACCTAGGCGTTTGTGCCATAGCATGGCGTCTGCGGCGGACTTGGGTCTCGGCTGCGCAGATGACGTGAATGCGGTTGCCTGTGCGGCGTGCGATTCGTAATTGACTTGATTGAATTCAATGACAGGCTGGCGATATCGCCTCTCTGTGCGAAAGATCGTCTTTCCGTCCTTGAAGACGGCGCCCGTTGCTGGGTTCCAATTGTATCCTCGTTGGACAAAGCGGTCCAGGGACGCAACATTTGTGTGGAATCTTGGGACATAGGCCACATTCTGGAGCTTGAACGTGTCCTTTGTTCCTATTCGGATGAGCACGTCACCGTGTCCGAGGATCTCGAGGTGCGTGTCTCCGGCAAATGCTCCTTCAAGCTCGTCACAAGGCTTGTATGTTCCCTCGACAAAGCGTTCGGAGTTGTTGCAGATGTGGAAGTCGGATCCAGAGTCCAGAATAAAGGAGTTTTTGAGTGGATAGACAGCTGTGGTTGTGAAGGTGGAATGGTTGCATGTGCCATCCTGATGCCGAGTCGGTGTCGAATGTCCCGACAGAGTCGCGGCTATGGCTCCAGCGAAGGCGGTGCCTTTTAGTTCCGACGCAGGCTGTTGCTGGGGCTGCCCTCCCGTTTTCCTCTTCTTCTCAATGGCCCGTTCTACCCTGCCCTTCATCGTAGGGTCTTGAAGTTTCTGATTGATGTCTTCCTGGACTTTGCTGTCCGGAGACCATCCCGCTGGTCGTGCAGACTCAGACAGGTAGTAGCACTCTGAGTAGAGATGCCTTCGACCGCAGAGGCAAATTGGCCTTCCCCCTGGGTTCTTGCTGTTGGCCTTGGAAGCATGGGGCTCCCCCTCGCCTTGGTATGTGGCGAATGCACCCTTTGGGTTGGGGCTGCTGGAAGTGGTTCGGTACGATCGTTCGAATATTTCGCTGATCTTGATGCCATCAGGGAAGCTCTTTTGCCAGTCGTCATTCGAGCTGATCATTGCCTCTCCCTCCATCCGATTGATCCAATACTTGGAGAATGTCGGGTCAATTAAGCCGACTGCTTTGAGGAAGTGTCGAGTGGGTCGTAGGCCCTTCACATCAGGCAGATCGAGGTTCTTGGCCTCGTTCAGTATGACCTGCCATTGTGAGATCCATTCCTCAATCTTGGTTCGATTGACTGCCTTGAGTGTGGCGTAATACTGGTCCGTGATTTCAGTCTCACGAGCCCAGTCGGTTGGCTTGATCCGGTTCTTCAGGATCATGAGTTCTTTAGCGACATCATCTTCTTTGGCGATGATGTTGTAGTAACTGCCAACTGTCTTGACGATGTGCTCTTGCAGCGTGACGAGTGCCTTCTTTTTGTCTTTGTAGACTTGAAGTTGGCTGCGATAACGGGCTTGGAGGATCTCGTACTTGCGTAGATCATCTCCGATCAACTCGTTCATACTTGCGGCGCCTGCCTTGGCTTCGCTTGCGGTTGGCTCAGCTGGTGGAGTCAGTTCCGCCTTGTTGGCCAGGCCAGGGTCGATATGCTCCCAGACATCCTGGGTCTTTGCGAACTTGCGGACTATGCTAATCCACACGTCCCAATTACCGGGTCCTTTGAGGACAACCCGGGAAGAGACTTCGAGGTCAGTAGCGGGCATTTTGTGGGCGATTGCGTAGTGGAAGCTGGTGCCTAATTGGCGTCACGTCCGTCTGATCAGCGCTTCTGATCACTGTGGCATGCTGTTGTGCAACGGTTCCGTTGTGCTCAATTAGGTCGTGCAAACCGGGCTCATAACTGTCGCACTGCACGTGTGCATAACTGACTGACGACCGGGCAGAAGGTCCCCAGTGAATTTGGGCAACAAAAGACTCTTGATTCTTCTATCTAATGATTGACTTTAGTCGGTGATTTATACCCGTCCTGATTGAGGCAGGCACCTGAGACAAGGCAGGCAGAAGCTGGGTTGCCTGAAGCTATCGCCACCGGTGGTAGGCAGCAGTGCTGTTAACGGTCTACGTGAATGAGCGGCTTGATATTGACAGGGACTGTCCCGTTTCATGACGACGTCGGCAAGTTGGAAAGCAGGGCTATGCTTCAGCCAGACAGTGAGTGGGTCCAGTGGGTCCAGCGCCGCGCCACAGGGCGGTGCGCTTCGACATCTGCGCAGATTGAAGCAATGCACGTCTCTGCCGTGCAGACGCTGACTCGTGTCTTCCAATGTATCAGTTATCCTAGTGTGGTTTGCAGAAGTATCAACAATTGCAAAACGCCCATCGCTTGTCTGGTCCTGCCAGCGACCAAGCCACCCACAATGCAGTAATGCGTAACAGGTCAGGCTCTCGGTCTCATGTAACAACCCAGTAATTGAGCATAGTTGTAAATACAACGTCAGACCTTGAGATTGTTGCCCGATAATGGCCTGGGGCAATGGGATTCTGGGCTTGTCCCGACACGGAGTCCCCCCGTTGATAGAGGATATTACTAGAACTCGCCGCAACAGGGGATTGCCACACCATTCAACCTGTATCCACCTGTTCTCGTATATGAACACCAGCAACAGTCTCCTTGGATCTAAATATAGCGCAGGCATTGTGCGCTCGTTGCCCCAGTCATATCGAGCTCTCCGTTACCTGACACTGTCACTCACAACTAAATCGGGTAATGAGCTGATTTTCTGGCAGCCCGTCATAATTTCCACTACGGGGTTACTGTACAGTACAGCAACACTGCTAATCACCTGCTTCGTACACGCACGATCGTGACTGCGGAGCACGTCATTAGGGACTTTTTCCATGACATGATGGTGAGACAATTCCTTCAAGGTTCCGGACGCGATGCGACTGCGCCTAGCGAATTTCCGTAACGGATACCATGGAGGGTGTTGTGCCGTACTGATACATCAGTATGCCCACAGCCAGTCCACCGCAACACCTGGCACACTCATTCCAGAAGGGAATGGACGGCAACACACGAGCGATGCACCGTGAGTAATGAACTAGACCAGTTTTATTCTACCTTGGGCGCAGTTCAACCTGCTGGCAACTCCGACTCACTAGGCCCCATTACGCTCCCGCAGTATTGCAAGTCTCATTATTTCCATGGCGCGGTTTGGGGTGCCCTGGACACCATGGCAGCGGTCGCCGAAAGGAGGTCTCTCGTCTCCCCGTATGCTTTATATCAGTGCGTTGAGCCGCAGCTGCAAGTCACGTCAAAGGATTTTATTGCTCCTTACAGTCATTGTTACTGCATCTCTCTGCCTACTTCCATATTGTCATCGTCATTCGAGAACCCGGCTTCATTCAGAGCTGCCAGGATCTTGGTCTTTCCAAGACAAGGTTGCGACACGTCCTGAATTCCACCAAGACTTTCAATCTAAATTTACGCAGCAGTGGCCCTCGGCATGTTCAAACAACCTCCCGGGGGGATTGTGGTTTACCGAAGCACTCACGCAACTTTGTCGCATTCAAGCCGAAATGGAGCGCCACCAGGTCCTTCGACAGATCGATGGCACTGGAGGTGACAAGCTACGGGAGATTGGCCTCCGAGTTCGAGAGTACAAGCAATTTTTCGAAGCATGGGATGAGCTACATCATGCCCTTGCTGACGATAAAGATGGCTATGTCCGCGACGGTGCCATCCAATATCTTCGTCAGCACATTACCCGATTATCTGATGACCAGTCATTTGCGGGTCTAATCTCGTCGATCTATTCCTACGATTCCTGCCAGTCCTTCTTGGTCAAATTTAGCCAACTACTCTTTCCATGGACAACACCTTACTCTCCAGACCTCGTCATGTTCCGCTCTCGCTTCAAACATGGAGGACGTGGAATCGTCCTAACGGGGAGCGACAGCCAAGCACCATTTTTGTCGACGGCAATACCTATGCTTCGGAAACTCGGCTGCACGCTTCCCATCGAAGTCCTGTACCTCGGTGACACTGATCTCAGTGCAAAGTACCGCGCTGAGCTCGAGGCGTATGGCGGCGTGAGAGCCCTGGATATGTCCCTGATGATTAATGACGAGGGTTGGAAATTAGCCGGTTGGGCCGCCAAACCATTTGCTATCTTGTACTCGAGCTTCCGGGAGATTCTATTTATTGATTCCGACAGCCTTTTTTTTCGAAACCCAGAGCTTTTGTTCAATGATGATGGGTACATCACGAGCGGGGCCCTCTTCTTTCGAGATCGGTTGATACTGCCTGAGTCGAAGAAGCTTTGGCTTCAGCAAATTTTGCCTGGCCCAATCTCGGAAAAGGTAAAGAACAGCCGCCCATGGACAGGACACAGCGGCCATATGCAGGAATCGGGTGTCATTGTCGTCGATAAATGGCGCCATTTCATCGCGCTTCTAACCGTGGCTCGGATGAATGGCCCAGACAGAGACGGCAATAAGAATGAGGGTAGAGTTGGAGTCTATGATATGGTCTACGGTATGTCTAGCGTTCATGTTCTTGCACGAGGTGGGAAGGCTAAATATAAGTAAGGGGATAAGGAGACTTTTTGGCTGGGCTGGGAGCTCGCCGGTGACCTGGACTATGCCTTCCACCAAGGCGACGCGGGTACGATGGGTACGTTACGCAAGCAGAGTATTGACGCTAGCGAAAGGAAGGAGACTGCCGAGATACCCGCGGGACACTCCGCGTCTGGAAAGAATCAGCAAGCTGGCACAGGCAGGGTACCCGAAACTTACAGCATCTGCTCCCCACAATTGCTCCATCTCGACCTGAGTGGCAGGCCACTTTGGTTCAACGGCTGGCTTGTGGATAATAAATTTGCCGACACGAAAGACTGGAAATTTGGCAGATTTGAGCACTACCTGATCGAGCCACAGGGGGCCAGAGTACCTGATGCGTGGCAAATTGGGGAGAGTAACACGTGCTGTCTTACAACGGATGCTCGGTTGAAACGGGAATTCAATTCTGATGAAAGACTGACGCTCAAACTATTAATAGACCAGGCAAGAAGCGCCATCGGGGAACGAAAGCACCGGGGATGATCATAAACATAGCTGCTTTACCTAGATTTTGTGTTATGCAGACAGGATGGGCACTGTAACGGTCTCAACTGAGTGTGTTGACAACTAGCTGAGCGATTGCAACGAGTATCCTAAGGGAATTGCTATGGGAATTGATAGAGCGGCATGATGGTTTTGATACAGAGGCATGACTCTTACAGCGGCATGACTTTTAAAATACTTCGCCACGCCTTGCACTTTAGAGCGGTGGTGCAAGGCGTACAATCAGCCGAAGGCTGCAAGTCCGTGATCAACAGGAAGGCCGGCCCGAAAACTCAAGAATCTACAATCATACATTCGTTGCGTCATCTATTGTCACGCGCATAGGGCTGTGGCATACCTCCGAGACATTACGGAGGAAGCTGGTGTATTTAGGAAGAGCTCCCTCTTCCCCTCTAGTGAAGGGGGGAGGCCAGAGATCAACAGTTGCATGATTCGCACCCGTTCTTCACTCTCTGTTTCGTTGTGCTTGTGCGCCTTACACAGCTGCCGGTGTTGTTAAGCGGCTTGGTGGGCACAAGCGTTCACAGAACGGAAAATCAACTCGCTGCCCAAAGTTCCGGATCCCGTGGCCATCCCATTCCCCGCCTGCAATACCGGATCAAGATGTTGACTACCGGCAACGTCGGCCATGAGATCCGGCGAGTCCTCTCCTTGTGTCTCGGCTGTGGTGACAAGGAAGACAGCGGCGCTGCTCGCTCTCGCGATATCGACCGTGGCATCCGACAACATGAGGTGAAATTGGCCAAGGAAGTTAAACTACTGCTGCTCGGTAGGCGGCCGCCGTCAGACGCGAGGCAGAGTTCGCCATCGTCCATGAACCCGCTGACTTGCGTATTCAGGACCAGGCGAGTCCGGGAAAACAACGATCCACCAGCAAGTGAGACTAATTTAGTGCCGAAGTTTCACTGATCGCGAGAGGCTCTGGTGAAAACCATAACATCCTGTGCTCGCGGCAGCGTGTACAACGAGGGCGAAGTTCATCTGAACTGGCCTGTTTCTCAATATCTGGCCCAGGTGCAGACGAGCCTCGGTGTGGTGGTGGATATTGAGCAGGATGGTGAGGCGATTGTGCCAATGTATTGCAAGGCGTTGATGGCTTAGGACAGCTGGCATTGTAAATAACTACGTAGTTTGTCTGCCTCGACGGCAGTGATTCCGCTTCGGCGGCGTCGGATGCGTGACGTTGAGTACAAGGCCTCTACACTGTGGCTCTCCGTCCGGCACCATCCATCGTAGACAAGCGACCCGGAATGCCGGGCGCGGAGACGTCGAGCGGCCACCTCCAGTGCCGTCACGAGTGCCCGCCGAGACGTGCGGGCGTGTGTTCGTTCCCTAGCGGCACCCTACGGACTGATTACGGTGATGGATTCAGGGGGGTTGGGAGATGATCAAGACCGCCGATTTCCCTCTTCCTGCCTCTCTAGCAGCTATTTCCACCTCAGCATACGGCAATGACGAGCCTTGATTGCGCCAATTTGGCGATATTGGGCATACAGCTTTTGCGTGTGTTCGCATCCGGATGTCTGCAGCTGCCAACGACGAGCGAGCGCTGGGGCAGCGCCCAAAGAGGCTGCGAGAAGCCACGGGCGGTCGCTTGTGGCCATCACCGACCACTCCCAAAAAGAGGTAGGGGTGGCTGCAGATGATTGTCCACTTCATTCATCGCCGTTGCCTCCTCTACTTCTCGAAACACCCCCGGCGTAGCTGGGAAGGATGACAGCAAACTCTGGCCACGCCCTTCAGGGCTGGCGTTACCCAAGTCTCATAGAATGCGGCCAGAACTGGACGCAGCAGTGGTGTGACTGGCGGCATCCCGAATGGAATGGCGGCATCCTGCTGCAAAACGCGGCCAGAACTGGACAAAGCAGTGGGCTTGACTGGCGGCATCCCGCAGCAGAGCGCGGTCAGAACTGGACGAAGCAGTGGGACTGGCGGCATCCCGAATGGATTGGCGGCATCCTGCAGCAGAACGCGGCCAGAACTGGACACAGCAGTTGGGTTGGCCGCAAGTCGACTGGCGGCATCCCAGATGGATTGGCGGCAAAACGCGACCAGAACTGGACAAAGCAGTGGGGTTGACTGGCGGCATCCCGCAGGAAACGCAGCCAGAACTGGACGAAGCTGTCACGGTTCTAGAAGCTGATGGTTGTCAAGGGTATCACGTGCCACGGCACGTGATACCCCTATTCTTATGCCGTGCCCAAGGAAGCCACTTTCTGCGTTCCTCTTGCTTCCTTGCGCTACGTCTTGTATCTAGAATCGACTTATACTACTTGTTCAATGACAATCGGTTCGAACCGCATTACTAAGCTTGATCTTGACGTGAGACCCTCACATTACGTAGCGCCAATAACGACACCAGAGACAACGATACCAGAGACAACGATCAGGCTTGCAAACAAATAAATCAAATCAAATCCGGGGTCCAATTTGATTTGATTTGGATAGGGAAATCCTCGATCTGATTTGATTTGATTTGATTTGAGTCCATTTGGATCTCATTTGGATATCTGGATAGCCCCACTTTTCTCCCACGACGAAAGACATTGAGCAGCTCCTATAAGGTCCGCTTTGAGCCGGCCTCTCTGAGCTGTGACCATCTGTCCGGCAAGGCTAAATATTCGCTCTGGCTCCGAAGACATAGCCGGGATGGAAAAAAGATCAATTGCCATTCGCGATAAGCGTGGATACTGGCGTCTGCGGAGCAGCCAGTATTGGATCGGATCGTCAACCAAACAATCGCCTGGATCGGTACTCGCCACCCATTCTGCATACTCGTCACGCACGGAACACACTGAAGGCGCGGGTTGGGCGCCGAGCTTCCTAATTGAAGCCATGAAGTCATCAAGATCCGTTGTCATCCTCGACACAGTCGGCTGTTCCGGGATAGTATCTTGCTCGATCGGGAGACTTCGATACTCCTCCCAGAGCTCTTGCACCGCGGTCCTTCCTCTGGTCAACCAGTCCGGATGATCAGACCATTGCGACTCGACTGTCGACCAGCGGAATGCAGGGTGGAGGACGAGGCTCGCGAGGTACGCAGGGCTGTCCTCGGTGAGGGCGTAGTATTGGTCAAGCTTCATCCAGCCGAGATTGCAGCCAATTCGCAGGTAAGGCTCCTCGTCTCGTTCATGTTGCAACTTTGCCTCTTCCAGGTGCTTCAAAAGCCACTCCATTGTCAACAAAACCTCCCAAATCGCGCCGAATTTGCCTTCCCGCGGTCGGCCCTCTAGGCGTTTTGTCGCGATCTTCAATGGCTTCAGAATCGCCAAATACTCTGCAATAACGGACCAGTCCTCAGCGGCCATCCGATCATCCACAATTGTAGGCTTCTTGCGACACTTCTTCGGCATCGGTTTTGCCCCATTCTGTGTCCTTCTCGCCACGTATTGGCTCCACTCTGTCACTTCCGCTTGGACCAGCGAATCAAGTGCATTGCGAAGCGTGTAAGCGCGCTCCATCATCGCTTCGGACGAGTTCCAGCGAGTAGCGTTATCCATGACGACATCGTAGGTTGTTTTGTCTTCGAGGCCGAGGGCCGTGTTCTCAATGGATTGGAGCTTGTGGAGCCTTTCAATGCGCTGGCCAGACCTTTCCACCCAGTGAACAGTATTGTGCAGCTTGCCAATGGGGCCCTTTGATCTCCAGAGTTTGACCTCGTCTTGAATCTCTTTGTCGGCTTGACAATCCTCTTCGAACGCGTCGGCATCCGTACCGAAAAGAATGGATCGGGCGACGAGATTGATGATGTGGCCACAGCAACGGAGCCGACGATGTTGCTTTTTGAACCCCAACTCACGGCCCAAGTCTTCAAGGCACGTGTCGTTGCTCTCCGCATTGTCTGTGACAAAGTATCCGACGCGGTCCTCGAGCCCATACTCGTGAAGTATCTCGCTGACACGATCGGCGAGATTTTCCCCGCAGTGACGACCTTCAATCCGGGGCAAACCGAGGAGAAACGTACGGAAGTTCCCTTCGTCGTCAAGAAAGTGTACGGTAAGGCCAAGTAAGGACATAAATTTTCGAGAGGACCACGCGTCAAAGGAGACGTTGATGCGGCTCAGCGACCGACGAAGCAATTCCGTCACGACGCCCTTATGACGATTGAAGGATCGTACAATCCAGTCGCGGATGGTGCTATGGGTTGGGACGCTGCCCGAATCCACAATGGCGCTATTCGCGTAAGCCATAAGATCACGAAAGTATGGACTCTCCAGCTTGTGAAATGGGATGTTGTCGCACGACACCCAGCGTATGAGGAGATGCTGAAAGCGAAGCGGATCAAAGGACGAGATAAAGGCGTTCATCAAAGCCTGGTCCTTGGGTTGGTGGGTGTCGAGGTCAACCATGTTCAGAAGAGTGCGCTGCTTCTTCCTCTGTGGAAGCATTGGTCCGCCCTTGCAAACGTGGTGAACTTCTTCCATATGGCTGTTTGCCTGACTGGTGGAGGCAGCGTCGTACATGTGCGTTATGGTAGTCTTCTTGCGATGGCACAATTTGCAAAGCCAGTATCGATGACCGGAATCGGTGTTCTCGATGTCGAAGCCATGCTCCCATACCCATCCCGTCCGCGCTCGTTTTCTATGCTTGCGTATGGAGAACCCCGCGAGACGATTCCAATCAATGCCTTCATACCCAGCGTAGTCGATCGAGGGCGACGTGTCGCCCGTTCCGTCCACGTCGGGCTCTAATGGGTCAAAGTCGGGGGAGCTCTCGGGAACGCTAAAAGAGGTCGATGGGGCGCTGGAAAGGTTGCTTGACAGCATTTCGCCTCTTGTTGTTTGGGCCATTTTTGAGTAGGCTGAAGGTGGCTATTGTTGGCCATCTGCCACAAATAACTGGCTCCCACATGACAAGCACGCCCATGATATATCCTGTAGCCGAACGCGTCGCGTCAAGTGTAAAAAGAAATCTTGGTGACGAGGCTCGTCAAAAGCAAATGCGCGTGCGGCCACTTCCTGGCTACGCAGGCTCTCGACACTGATTGGTCGCAGTTACGGATATGGGGCTTATCCAAATAATCAAATATCCAAATGAATCTGGGCCATCCGATTTGATTTGATTTGAATCGCCGCAGGGGCGATTTGATTTGATTTGATTTGGATAAATTTGATTTGATTTGGTTAGATTTGATTACGATTTATCTGTTTGCAAGCCTGCATGTCCGTGTCATCGACCATGACTAGTCTCGACTTCAGGGCTTCATTCAAAGCCCCCTGCAGGTAATTGATCTTGGTGTCTTCCGGCCAGAGTTCTGATCCTGCGTCGTTCAACTCCGCTTCAAATCTGGGGTAGAAGGCGGCAAAAGTTTCGTCGTCGCCTTGGCGTATTTCCCGTAGCGCTTTCAGGGCCTTCTGTTTACGGTCGCGCTCTCCATAAACTGCTTCGAGACGGTTCAAGAATGCGGAGGGATCCGCAACTCCCTGCTGGATACTTGCGCTGACATAGCTGGTGGATGAGTTCTTCGGTTTTCCGTCGAGCCAGGAATAGACGGTACGCAACTGGTCTCTTGCGTCTCCAATGGCTTCTCTGTCCGTTGCGAGGACGTTTTCCGCCTCTAATCTGAAAGATCTCCACTCGGATTTCTTGCCACTGAAGGGTTTGGGATCCTTCAGACGGCGACGTGGGCGCTGCTGGGCCGCAACGTTCGCCACCGTGGCGGCGACTGGCGCAACCTCCGCTGCTATTTCGTTCTCCACAGGGGTCAGTGCTCTCGGCGGCTGGGGTGTCGACAGTGGTGTCGCAACGGCTTCCCTGGCTGCTGCCTGTAGTGCTCCGATCTGGAGTGCCTGCTGCTCCTGTATCTTCTCTTGACGCTTCTGGCTTTCGAGCAATTCTTTGAGAATTGCTTCTAAACTGTCGGTGGACGACTTCTCCAGGTTGGGCTGGTTTGTTGAAGTGTTCTCCATCTTCTGAACTTCTGAATGCGAACTCAATATGTGATGAGCTCGAATGTATGTGAAGGGTTCTAATAGTGTAAATTACAGCTATGTAGTCCTCATGCGTTTTACATTCGAGCTGAGGAAAGAAAGAAGGGAAGGAAATGAGGAGGGCAGAAATCCTCCAACAAATAGGGTAAGTCGTCGCCACAGCAACAGCGCTTGGACCGACAAGGCCCTGCCTTGTCCACCAGGGCCCAGCCCGTTACACTAATATACTGAGAAACGCCCTTACTGAACTCAGTTCGAAGTGTCATAGATCAAAAATTGAACCGATGGCAGCTCTCTATTTTGGGAGGGGGGGCAGCACACGATCCGAAGGAACGCTGAGGTGCAGTGCAGCTTGTACGGTCGAAATCACACCATTAGTACTATTCACTCTCCCTCGTACCTGCCTCCCAGATCTGCTGCTGCTCGTCACAATCCCTCTCGGCCGCCCCCCAGATGTCATCCATACCACGTCGTCCGCGAGACCAACGGTTGCTTTCCATCTCCGCGGCAACCTGAGCTTCGACTCGATTGTCTTCTGCCTCGGTCCAATCTAAGTAGGCCATCATCTCCTCCTTGGTCCAATCCCTGGCACCCGTGGATGCCTTGCAGCGCTGACCCATGTACTTGTAGTCGAGACACCACTCGTAACTTGACTTCTTGTATCGTTGAGGCAGACCCATGGCCTTCCGGTACTGCTGATTAGTCTTAAGGCTGCCACGAGGCTGCGCCTTATACCAGTCCTCCCTGGCGCTGACATATCTCTGATAGATAGCCTGTGGGTCAGAGTAGTGTAGTGCTGACGCTGGCTGGTCTACCGTTGTGTGGTCTGACGCTACATAAATCGTTGATAACTCTCCCGTCGCAGCCTGCTCAGCCGCGTCATGGATTGCAGCTGCCAGGTCTGTCGCTGTCTGGTCTACAGCTGTCTGGATTGCCGCTGTTTCTGCCACGGCTGTCTGGGTAGTCGCCACGTGAATAGTCGCCGTCTGGTCTATAGCCGTCTGGATTGTCGCGGCATGTGCTGTCATTGTGTGGACTGTCGCTTGCTGGACTGCCGCTGCCTGGTCCGGCGCTACTTGGTCCGCCGCTGCTTGGTCCGCCGCTGCCTGGTCCGCCGCTGTTTCTGCGGCCTGGATAAGATCCTGATGACGTAGGGGGCATACCCTGGAAGTCATTGTATGACCCAATGTGTGGCATCTGCTGCATGTGGGTTGTGCTTTTGGCTTTCCAGCTGCCTCGACTGCCTCGAATGCGCTTGGCTCTCTCCGCGTGCTTGACTGTGGTATCGTTGAGCTAATAGCTACCCGATCTGCACGATGACGGGGCTCCAGTAGTGGCCGATGGGTTCCACCGCGCTTTAGATGCCATTGTGTATGGAAATGCCCCAGGGAAAGGGCCTGGCCCTGTTCTTGCAGATCCCTGACTGTATGGGCGCAAGGAAGTCCTTGAGATCGAGTAAAAGCGCCAGTACAACGAGGCAAATCTCCTGCCAAGATGCGCTTTCGCTGTTCTTCAACCTTGCGCAAGGCCTCATGAGATATCCAGCCACGTACGGCACTGTAAAGTAATCCGGAGAGCTCAATCGGTATCCGGATTTGCTGTTTGGCTTGGTTGTACTGTAGTTCAGCAAGCTGATTGAGCAGTGCCTGCTTCATGGCCCTCCAAGCCTCGAAGAGATCAAGGGTGGATTTCTTGAGATGGGACTTCAGTAACGCATGGATACCCTCAACACGAGAGGTAACCACGTTGCCAAAATGGGGATGCTGGTCGACCCAAGCCTTGACAAGTTTTTCCTTATGCAGATCAAGCCAATTTGCTTTGATGTATCCAACCTCTTCAAGATACTGTGGCACATAGCGCTTTTCCATCTCTTGTACGCGCTGACCAAAAGTCTCCTCATCTGCGGATCCGACAATTGCATGCCAGTGACTGAAAAAGTCGTTCCAATTTGCCTCCCCTTGCTTATATGCATCTGATCCCTCTTTGTGGCAAGTAAACGAGGGTTTGCAATAGCGGAGGACAGCCTTGTTAGCATGCCAAAGGCAAAGTAGTGAGATTGCCAGTGGGAAGCAGAAAGACACAGCGTTCAAACAGGCGATACAACGATCTGTCAGGATAACAGAGGGAAGCCTGGCGCCACAGGTCTCGTACACAGATCGCAACCTGTCCAGGGCCCAGATGTAATCTTCCTCTGTCTCGCCGCTCAAAAACGCGAAGGCAATGCAAAAGGATCGCTCGCAGGCATCAACTCCAATCATGTCAAGAAGTGGCATGCCGTATCTGTTTGTTTTGTACGTGCAGTCCAGGAAGAGTAGGTCCGGATAAGCCTGAAGGTACGCCAACGAGTCTGGGTGGGCAAATAAGACTGCGGTTACCCGACCATCCGAATCAAGCTGCATCCGGCACCAGAACCCTTCGTTGTCTAGCTGGTTGGCAAGGGCCTGGATTGTACTCTGGCCCTCACACAGCTCTCGTTTGCTCTCTGCAATGCGATTGTAGATGTCTTGCTGTGTTGCGATTGTATCGGAGTTCTGGCGTAAATATGTCCTGATATCTTTGGGTGCAATTCCAGCATTTGCGAGGCTGGTAACGGTGTATCGATCGTTGCGCGCCATGTGCCGATTGTGACGGTACAAGGCACGAACAAGGTCGAGTGCGACTTGGACAAAGTGATTGTCTACAAGGAGAGAAAGGGGGAAGAAAGAGCTTCGTAAGGAAGGCTCTCACTTTGGCTAGTTGTACAAGTTCACAAGTGAGACATGCATGAAGTCACCTGATTGTTCCCTCACACCGATGTGCTGGGTGGGCAGATGGATCTTGGCTCGGTTGGTGATTATGCTCGGAGCACCCCTGGTCTGGTCGATGGCGTAGTGTCCACGAATTCCCATCCAATGATTGTTTGGCAAGAACCGAGAACTTGCACCCTGTTCCTCGGGTGCACGTACGGCGTTTTCGTTCGGTGGATGTACTGGGCGGTTGCCCGTTGCGGTCACACGCAAACACGACCTTGACTCGTCCATTCGATGTCTTGGAGGATTTCCCTGTGGTGAATGCATAACCTCTTGGCTTTGCCCATGAATTGATGGTTTCGAGAAGGGACTCTCGTGAATTGTATGTACCCTCTGGTGGTAGCGCGTCGTTGGGAAACACTGCTTGGGCCATGGCGTCGTGGCTATCACGGTAGCAGTGGTTCCCAAGCCCCTGAGTGGCCCTGTTGCGTGAAGCTGTGGTGCCAGGGGGGCGCGGAATTATTAGTCAGCGGCCGGGCGCGGGAACATTAAATTCGCGCCCGGGCGCGGATCTATTGGATCCCGAGGATCTCTGCCTGCGCTCCGCCCCCTCACCCAGGAATCGCAGAAAGCCGTGGGGGAGCGCGACCCCAAAGGCGCCACCCAAGACGGCTCCTCAACACCTCGAAATTCCCGACCGTAGTGATTTCCGGGTGCAAAACCCTAACCAACATCGTGTCCAACTTCAGGCATGAAGCGGCAGCGGACTCAGTCGCCCGATCAGCGTTGCGTCTGCGCGAGACGGGAGCTCCCAGCATGGTACTACCGCTTAGTTGCCCTCACCATCAAAGAGGACCGAGACGTATCTCCGGAGGACTTCGATGAAGATCTCTCGGACCTTAACGAAGCAGGCCGGAATAGTGAGCGGGAGAGTAATACGATAATCGCAAATTGCGAATGCGACGATGAGGACTCAGAATGCGAGTGTCAGCTACATTCCGACGCAGCAGATACCTTGTCTGAGAGGTCGTACAGCGGGTCTGATGCTGATTTCTACTACGAACTGAGGGACGAACGCGAAGAGCGGAAGTGGGAACTACGGGATATGAAAGAGCGCGAAGGAACAGCGAAACGACGTCGGCGAGAGCTTGAGAGAAACAGGGAGGAAGAGGTGCAAGCAGCATGCGAGTTACTGCGACAAACCGACGTCGGAGGTTGTCGCCCTCGCCTTGACCCGATCGCTGGCAAGACGTTCTACCTATTCTCTGTCGACCACGTGGATCATTGCTACAATCCTCAATTTCCCGAATTATACCCCACAAAATATGTCGAGTTCTACACCCTACACGAAGAAGATACCCGCTGCGAAGGTGTAACGGGCTGAGCCGTTGGTGCGCATTCGGCTGACGCCGATGCTGGTAACGCCACCAAATGAGGTCTCACAACCTGCCCCTGAGTATCGACTATATGTCGCCAGGTAGCCAGCTCCTCGAGAGCTTCCTGCTCTCTTCTCTGCAATGCAATCAATTTGTTGGTTTATAGCACGCTTCTGGCTGAATAAGCCCCGTGCCCCTTACATATTGATTGCATTCGCATCTCGAAACACAGTAACGGCGTGCGCAACAGTACTCACAACAGTACCCGCACGATAAAGGAAGAAGCTCAAAAGGTGCATAATACTGCCCATCATAAGTATTCGCACAAACACAAAGAACTACGGAACAATGGATCAACAGATGCAAGGAGGGCCACCAGCAGGGTCCCCGACACGCGATCCACAAGGACAGCAGTCGGCCCAACAGATTTACGAACAAATTTGGAACCAACTGCAAACTGATCTCAACACCAGACTCGCCCACATCAACGACCAGAATGTCGCTCAACAACAATTGCTGCAGACACTCACGTCTCGACTCACGGCAGCAACGAACATCACACCCGGAACCACAACAGGGCTGCCGACACCCAACCCGCCGCCAAGCTTCCAGTCAGGACCTTCAGACCCAACGACCGAACCGGACGTCTGTCGGCCACGGCCCAAACTGCCCAATGTCTCCACCTTCGATGGAAAGGCAGGAGAGTTCAGGACTTGGATCAACCAGATGAAGCGGAAGCTGGTCACGGACGCCACCTGCCTTCCGACCGACAATGACAAGTTTACATACATCTACTCAAGGCTCGGAGGCAAGGCGGCCAATATGGTAGCATCTTATGTGGAAAAACAAGAGGTCAATGGCTACACCCATCAGGACTTCTTGGACCACCTGCGTGCATGCTTCGACAACCCACACCGACAAACCGACGCGTTGAACGAGATGAGGAAATTGAGACAAGGTAACACTGCTTACATCGTTCACCTCCGGAAGTACGAGAACTTGTTAGCGGAGAGCGGTGCCTGGGACTGGGACGACGCGGCCAAGGTCAGCATGTTCAAAGATACCCTGGCCGATCCGTTAAGGGAAACCATCGCTGCCAATGCCCTGAACTTACGAGACGACGAATGGACGTCATGGACAAGATCGGTTGGGAGGCTCGCCACGGAACAAGAGTACTTGCGTCGGAAGACACCCCCCAAGAGTACCACCACTGGCACAACAGCCAACGCAACCGAGAATGCCATGGAATGGGAAGCAACCACTACGACTCACGTGAACAAAGCCGCCACAAAAGCCCCCGATCCAAAAGGTGGCTACGCAAAAGGGGCCAACGGCAAGGTACTCCGGGCCAAGTGGGTTTCCAAAGAAGAGCTCGAGGAGCGCAAAAGGAAGGGACTGTGCTTCCGGTGCGGTGGAAGCGGACACGCCTACACACACTGCAAATTCGCCCCAGCGATTAGGCCCGTCGCAACAGCCACTACCGACACTGTCCTTCCCGTGGTAGAGGAAGTCCCGGAAGACGAAGACGAAACCCCAAAAGCCTAACCCCTGGTGAAAACCGCCATCAGGGGTACTCTCAGGAAGAAGTGGAAAGAGGATGGGAAGAAGCGCAAAAGAAAATGGAAAGCAGCCTCATGACAGTCGATGTCATGATTGACAATACCAAATTCGTGCCCACATTGATCGACTTGGGTAGCACTTGTTATTGCGCCATCGATGACTCCCTCGCCACCTCCATGAACCTGAAGCGTGTGAAAATCAGACCACGGTTCTTAGAACTGGTCGCAGGAGTCCCTCGCCCAGATATCAGCGAAATCACATGTTTCGACATAGACATAGACGGGCACAGCAGAAAGATGGTCTACGCCTACATTATCGGCGGTCTGAACGAGCAGCTAATTTTAGGACGGGCGTGGATGAACGAAGATTTAGTGGAACTGAACCCAGCCGAAGGAACCCTATACATCGGAACATCAGGGATCACGGTCCGCAGCGTGGAAAACAGACCACCGACCCAGACTTCTATCAAGAGGGTCGTGGCCACGGCCTACTCAGCATTAGTCCGGAGAGCAAAAAGAGAATCCACCGCCGCCGAGCTTGGGACACGGGTATTCGCAGCGAGCCTTGCGGATATTAACAAAGCTCTAAAGCCCAAGGTAAAAGGCGACCCGATGAAACTCTTGCCTGAGCATTTCCACAAAGCCCTCCCCTTGTTCGATGCCCAGAAAGCCAAGGAATTGCCGCCACACCGACAGGGCATCGACCATACTATCGAGATCGAAACCGGCGAAGACGGGAAGAAGAAGACCATCCCATGGGGGCCCCTGTACAGCATGTCCAGGGACGAACTCCTGGTCCTGCGGAAAACGCTTACGGAACTGCTGGACCAAGGATTCATCCGAGTCAGCAGTTCTCCCGCCGCAGCCCCAGTGCTTTTTGCGAAGAAGCCGGGAGGCGGGTTACGGTTCTGTGTCGATTATCGGGCGTTGAACAGCATCACGAAAAAGGATCGCTACCCCCTGCCTCTCCTCAAGGAGACGCTGAACAACATCACCCGGGCGAAATGGTTCACCAAGCTGGACGTATCCGCCGCCTTTCACAAGATACGAATCACAAAAGGGCAGGAGTGGATGACGGCATTCCGCACAAGGTACGGACTGTACGAGTGGACGGTCATGCCGTTCGGCCTGACAGGAGCTCCGGCAACCTTCCAGAGGTACATTAATTTCGTCCTCCGGGAGTACCTGGATGAGTTCTGCTCGGCATATATCGACGACATTCTGATATTCACCTGCGGATCGAGGCAAGACCACAGAGAGAAGGTCCTCCGCGTCCTAGAGAAACTCATGGACGCCGGGCTGTCCCTCGATATTGACAAATGCGAGTTCGAAGTCCAGACCGTTAAATACCTGGGATTCATCATCGAAGCCGGGGTAGGAATCAGGATGGACCCCGCCAAGGTCGAAGCAATCATGGAATGGGCATCGCCAACAACCCAAAAAGGAGTTCGAGGGTTCGTAGGCTTCGCCAATTATTATCGAATCTTCATCGAAGACTTCGCTGAGATTATACGGCCGCTCACAGCGTTGACTGGAAAGGACATAGCTTTCCGATGGACGGACGCGGAAGAGGAAGCCTTCCAAACGTTGAAGACCAAGTTTATTACGGCCCCCGTCCTGGCCCAGTTCGACCCAGAAAAGGAAACCCGCTTGGAAGCAGACTCGTCAGGATACGTGACCGGGGGCTGTCTGTCACAGAGAGGAGAAGACGGCCTGTTTAGACCCGTGGCCTATTACTCCAAGAAGCACACCCCGGCGGAATGCAATTATGAAATCCACGACAAGGAGCTGCTGGCTATCATGCGGTGTTTGGAAGCATGGGACGCAGAGTTACGAAGTGTGGGGGAATTCACCATCGTCACGGACCATAAGAACCTCGAACATTTTACTCAGAAGAAGAGGTTAAACGAAAGGCAAGTGCGCTGGTCCCAGGAGCTCTCTCGATATAACATCAAACTGGCCTTCCGGCCTGGGAAAGACGCTCCCGTCCCCGATGCATTATCCCGACGCGAACAAGACCTGCCAGCCAGCGTCGATGACATCAGGTTATCAGCCCGCGTACAAGAGATCTTCCGCCCCTCGGTGGTGATACGGAAAGCGGAAACCATGCCAAACGAACTGCCAAACCAGCCCCCACTGCTTCCAGAAAACCTGATCGGGTCATGGTCGATAGGGGCCCGCGAAGATCAAGTTTTCCAGCAAGCATTAAACGCAGTGGCAAAGAAGGCACGAAGATTCCCCCCAGATCTAAAACTCCCAATCAACATCTCGGAATGCACGATCGGGGATGACGGTTGGTTACGGTATAGAGACTCCCTATGGGTACCAGATCACGAACCCCTGCGAACTGCCATATTGCACGAAGTCCACGACTCCCCCATCACCGGGCACCCCGGACGAGAGAATACATTCAGCATTCTCTCCAGAAGGTTCTACTGGCCCAACTATTCACAGGACGTACGAAGGTTCATACGAAATTGTGATACGTGTGGCGGAGCCCACCCCTGGAGAGATCAGAAACGAGGCCTACTGAGGCCCCTTCCGATCCCCATGCGTGTGTGGAGAGAGACTTCCATGGATCTTGTCACCGGGCTCCCGCCTAGCTCAGCATCAGGTGCCACCACACTTCTGGTGATCACTGACCGGCTGAGTAAGGGGACCGTCCTCTGTGGTCTGGTAGATGAAGACATCGACACTATTGCAAACGGCTTCATAACTCACGTTGTAGCCCATCACGGCTTCCCCGAGGCAATTGTCAGCGACCGCGGCCCCCAATTCATAAACGCGGTATGGAAACGCGTATGCCAGCTCCTCGGAATCACGCGCCGGATATCGACAGCCTACCACCCAGAAACGGACGGCTCAACAGAACGGATGAACCAAACGGTGGAACTATACCTGCGCGTTTTCGCAACCCACTGCCAAGACAACTGGGAGAAGCTACTCCCCATAGCCCAGTTAGCGATCAACAACAGGAACGCGGCCTCTACCGGAATCAGCCCCTTCTTCATGACGCACGGTTACACGGTTGACCCTATCCAAACGGATGAGCCTCTGCGGGACGGAAATAAATCGCCCGTCGAGAGGGGAGAAGGAATTGTCAAAAAGCTCCAAGAAGCTTGGGAATATGCACAGGCAGCGATGGCCCACGCCCAGGAGGTCCAACAACAATACGCTAACCAGCACCGTCAGCCCGCGACGCAACTCAAGGTAGGGGATAAAGTGTGGTTGAACCTGCGCAATATTAAGACGGTACGACCAAGCAAGAAGCTGGATTGGAAACATGCCAAGTACACCGTTTTAGAAGAGGTTTCGCCACTGGCATACAGATTGGACACGCCTCCGGGAATACATAACGTGTTTCACACCGACCTTCTTAAGCTCGCAGCGAACGACCCTTTTCCATCACAGCATCAGGACGACTATCAACCGGAACCCATATTGAACGACGAAGGAGAACAAGAGTGGGAAATCGAAGAGATACTGCAGGCTAGGTGGAATGGCCGGAGACGGGAGGGATACGTGAAATGGAAAGGCTACACTCGACCGAGTTGGGAACCAGTGACGGCACTACAGGATACAGCAGCATTAGACCGTTTCGAAACCGCATACGGACCCATAGAGCAGAATGACGGGCCTGTCAAACAGCGGAAGAGACAGAGGAGAGGAAGGGGATGATGTAACGGGCTGAGCCGTTGGTGCGCATTCGGCTGACGCCGATGCTGGTAACGCCACCAAATGAGGTCTCACAACCTGCCCCTGAGTATCGACTATATGTCGCCAGGTAGCCAGCTCCTCGAGAGCTTCCTGCTCTCTTCTCTGCAATGCAATCAATTTGTTGGTTTATAGCACGCTTCTGGCTGAATAAGCCCCGTGCCCCTTACAAGAAAGTCGTGGGACGAGGGAAGTAGGGATGGGTTTTTGACGTCATAAACCCCAAGTGACCAATTGACGTCACAAACACCAACTGACTGGTAAATTACCGTCATAAACTTCCTTCCTAATTGAGTTTAGTGGATTTAATATAAGGGGTTAGCGTTTGCGGTCATCAGTTGTTCCAGCCCAGAGCCTTGAGTCTGGGTACGTACCACAAGGCGAAGTCCTCACCTGGCCAGCGACTCCACTCAGCCAGAGCTCGACAATGCTCGTGTAGTAATGTATTCAAGGGTTTGGGAAGCATTGGACTTTTTCATGGGTCTTCGAGTTGGCATTCTGGCAATTTTACACTGGTAAGAGTCACGTGATAAATGACCGGTCATAAACCTCGAATTTATGACCGTCATTTACCTCGGGGTTTTGGTAATTTACCTCTAGGTAATTTACCTCGGGGCAACCCTAGAGGGAAGAACCGTTCGAGGAAGCTCCTGGTGAAGTGGCACTCCTACACAACGCCGACCTGGGAACCTCTGGACCATCTCAAGGACACAGAAGCATTTGAGAAATGGGAGAGCAGCCCTAAGGAAGTTGTCAAGATCCGACAGCACAAGCGACAGCGCTTAAAGGGAGGAAGGAGGTAATGTAACGGGCTGGGCCCTGGTGGACAAGGCAGGGCCTTGTCGGTCCAAGCGCTGTTGCTGTGGCGACGACTTCCCCTATTTGTTGGAAAATTTCTGCCCTCCTCATTTCCTTCCCTTCTTTCTTTCCTCAGCTCGAATGTAAAACGCATGAGGACTACATAGCTGTAATTTACACTATTAGAACCCTTCACAATTATTATTATTATTATTATTATTATTATTATTATTATTATTATTAGTATTATTATTATTATTATTATTATTATTATTATTATTATTAGTATTAGTATTATTATTATTATTATTATTATTATTATTATTATTATTATTATTATTATTATTATTATTATTATTATTATTATTATTATTATTATTATTATTATTATTATTATTATTATTATTATTATTATTATTATTATTATTATTATTATTATTATTATTGTATTTTTCGTCCAGCGACCTTCGGGTCGCTCAGGTCCCCGAGACGGGGCACAGGACGTGCTGAGCTGTTGGAAGTCTACTATCTGCTTATCGATACAGACGGGTGGGGCGGCCCACAGAACGCGAAACGGAAATGAGCGCCAACCCGCGCGTCATCTGCCCCTTCCACAAAACGTAAACAACCCACCATCCAGCATTTTATCGGCTCGAAGGCGCTCCTTTGCTCTTCAATTTGTTGCCCGTCAGCGGGACGTCCAAGTATGACGGTGCCGTCTTTCAATGTGCCTCACAGGCGACGGTCGAACGATATACAGCGCTGCGAAGCAGCAGAATTGACCCGGGCTGGCAAATGGTGTTGCAACACCCTCCGCCTGGACGTGTCGGGGAGAAGAGTTGCAACAAAAGAAAACGTGGAAAGACGGGGAGAGATACAGCTGCCTAGTGGCGCGGGCAGATCGTTCCGAAGAACGAGCTTGCCTTCGCCACCTTGACGAACTGGTCGAAATCGCTACCTATTGCTCGGTTGACCGACGCGCTCGGTGAGGGGGCCAGCCTCATCCGATGTCGCGGTGGGACCTTCCGGCAATAGAAGAGATGCTTCGGTTCTTTTCGTCGGCCGCAGGAGCATGTCAACCGTGCATCGTCGTGGTTGAGCCTTTCGTGGTAGTCAGCAAAATCCCCATGATGGGTCCTTGCTGCGAGTAGGTGGTGGAGAAGAGGTCGGTTGATAGCAAGTTCTGGTGGGCAACCAGTTGTGGCGTCGAGCTTGAGGATTCTATACTGTTTAGGTGCAGACACTTCCCACCAGGCTTTAAACGCGTCTTTTGGTCCGCGCCGAGCGACCCTACGCAGATATGCCAGCGTCGGGAGAGCGTCTACAGGTTCGGGTTGAGAGGTACCGGCCTTTGCTAGGGCGTCGGCCTGCTCGTTGCCTGGGATGTTGGTGTGTCCGGGGATCCAGCGGATCTCCGTAGCGCCATGTTCTGCAGCTAAGGCCTGGAATTCCAAGAACTCACGCTGCGAGGAGTCTGCAGGCATGCCTCGAAGACACGTCGCGACTGCGAGGTTATCGAGGCACACAACTATTCGTCTGGGTGCTGAGAGCGGCACGCAACCCTACGAAAGCACCTTTGGCTTCAGCATCAAAGACTTAGTCGTGGGTCAGCGGGGTACTACCCACTTTACAGGGTAGGGCTCTGCCCGAAGAATTGCACAGGAGCGACATGGCAAGCCTGCGTGGGTCAACTCTCCCCTGTAAAAATTCTTCGCCTTTTCGAGCTGTTAGCAGCTTGATTGTGCGGGGTAATTTTTGCAGGCCACCCGCCACGCTTTCGCCTCTGGGGTCCTACCGGGACCCTAACTCTTCGGAGGGAGGCACGATTGAAGACCTAGGAGAGTTCATCTTCATTCGCACGAAGGCGTGGCCCTGCTTGACCGCACGTACCTTCAGAACCAAGGTGCGTGTGGTTCCCAGCAGCTAGCTGCGGTCGGTTTTTCTCCTTGAAGGCAAGCCGCTCGTCGGCCTCTGCTCCCTTCGAAAGGTTTTTCCCTCCCGCTACGCCTGGGCCGTTTCTGTCACCTGGTTCCTGGGGTGCAGACCGCGGCAGCGGTGTCGGCCGAGGCGCAAGAGAATTCTGGCTAGCAAAACCGAGGGTTGACCTCGCCTTGCCCTCGCGGTCCCGAGCGATGAAAAGACGGTCATCACTCACAGAGGCCGCGAGGGCGGGCAGCGCCTGGATCCCGCTGACGGGGAAGGGGCTCGCACTTTAGCGCCAAAGAGCCGAAGCTATGCTGGATGGGACGCTATTTATTTTGGTCTTCGGGCCTATGTGAGGAGCCGCGTCCTGGTAGCACGGCCCGGCGCAAAGCGGATTGAAGGAGAATTCCAAGGGACCGAATAAGTCTACAGCCGGTGGCCTAAGTTAGGAGAGGATGCAGTAAATAGTGCCTAGCTCAGCACGTCTTTTGTCCCGATAGGGAATTCCCGCAAGACGTTAAATAAACACACACACACACACACAAGCCTGCGTGGGTCCTGCCACCCGCAGATCAGCGCTGGATCTGTCTGTGGCCTCGATGGTGCATCGCGACCAGCTATTCTGAGCTTCGTAAACGTGGCAAGGGGTCATTAATTTGAAAGGATGCGAGCATCTCGGTGACACCATTGTGCGGGGATCATCCAAGATTCCAAGACATGGGCGAGCCCGGCAATGTTGGGTGCAAGACACACCAGATCTTCATTGCCATCCAATGTCTCGGTCTTATTCATGCTGCTCTTGTCCAACCCAGGGAAAGTGCAGCGCGACGACGGCACCCGCACCGAGAACCCCCCGCCCCCATCCACTGGCGCACCGAGCTGCAGTCGACGCATGATCGCGTCCAAAGCAAATCTGTCCTGTTCCAAGCCCCGCTGTTGTGGTTTTGGAGCTAGAGTCAGGCACCCAGGACCTGGTTAGGTGATCAAAGCACGTCGGACGTAAACTGTACAAGGAAACCGCGCGGTGGCAAAGGGCGCTTGGCACGTCATGCCCCACCGAGTACACGAACCTCGGTCTTCCAGCTAACGCTAGCCTTTTCTGTGGGCTTTTTTCGACAAGGCGACAAGGCCGGTCGGGTTGGCGGCATACACCATATTCGCGACGAGGACGCCGGCTTGTGACGGGGACTGAGGATATGACACTAGTGCCATTGCAGTTTAGGGCTTCACAATTGTACTTCTAGATCGGACGTTCGCGAGGCAGTCGGCAACGATAGACGTGAGCAAGGTCAGGCTCGACCGGACCCCACTCTTTCCGCCGACAAGAGGCCGCCGCGTTTCTGGAGACAGTGGCTTGGGCACACGCCCCTGGGCCGATACCGGTGGGCGACCATGGTGATGTCAGGTAACGCCTCCCCAGCTATCCTGTGCGCCCATAAGGATGACAAATACCTTCTCCCTCCCTTTCCGCCTGTCTGCGAAGATCGGCGGCAGCAGTACAGTATGCTCACCATCCCGGACGAGCCGCAACAGGGTGAAGGAAGAATGTCGCGGAACCAGCGCTCTAGCCATCGCAGGGTTCTGGTTCGTCCAGGGTGCACAATTTCCACAGCCAGTCGGGCTCGTACAGAATGACCCGCGCGCGAGACACTACAGCTCCTGTACTTGGAGCGCCGGAGAGTCGGTCCTCCACACGGAGGCGCCATGCAGCAAGCACAGCACGCATCGGGCTGTGTCTAACAGGGCAGCGCTTGGTACTGTACGACAGGGCGGCGCAATGGGGGGAGACGGCAGGAACACGCGGATGCCTATGAAACCCGTGCGCTGCCAGTGACGCTCATCAAGGGCTCGCGCAGAAGAAGGGCGATCGTCCACCGGGTCCACACGCGTATGACACTGCCACCATCTAACACTCCCAGTCAATGCCACCGTTCCGCCTTGCATGGTATACTTTGCGTGCGGCGCCAGAGCTGCCGTTCTCTGCCCCATCCCGCCACTATGTACCGCTGTCAGGCCCACATCTCCTCGCTCCAGCATCCCAGGCAAGCATCGCGCAGTGCAGGCATGTCCCTGAAGTCGAGTGTTGGGCCACATCGCAAGGGCCAGCCATTCTTGGGCGTTGTTCGCCACACTCAAAACGTAATGTGCTGTAAGGATCACAGCAACCCGCGAATAAAGGCTCTTTGGCTCGGTCTGTCATGTCTGGTATGGCTCAGCACTGCACGCACTGTGTCTCGCGTCGCGGAGCGCCGCTTCGTAAAGGGGGTGTAACTCCTGCAGTTCACCACACTTGCATGCCTGTAAGGGCTTGTACACAGGCCAGGGCCGCGCAGATATGATAGAGACACAACCGAATTCACCCAACCCAGGCCGGGCAGGAAGGTGCGTACCGCCAGTTCAGTACAATAGATACCAGCCCTACACAGCAAAGCACCGAGATAACGAGTGTCGATGTCGTGATCTCTGCATGCAACGTGCACTGTACTGTACTGTACAATAACGACCTAGCCCAACCCATCGTACCTGCCAGCCGCCGTCCAAATTGGTCTTGCGCTACTCGAGCGTGATTTTCGGCTGCGGCATGCCATTGGATCGGCAGCTGCGCTCGGCTCCACCCGTATGGGCACCGACGAAGTCTATTTTGAGGCTTGAACGGGCATACGGTTCCTGAGAGAACATTCTAGAAGAGGGCGGACTGGCTGCTCGGCAGATAGACCGAACGGGGCCTCTAGGGGTGCCACCAGAATTCAACGTACCATCCTTTCAACATGTGTCCAGCGCGTGTCACACGGGTTGCACACAAACGGCGGCGGTGCTGAGTGCGATGCCCGTCGCTGACCGCCGCTCCACTGATCATCGACTCTGCCGGGGGCCCCGCGAAGCGATCGCAGCCCGGTCCTGTTTGTCTTCCATGGGCGTGTGGAGTCGGCTCCTTCCCCATGTATGCTGCCACCCAACTTCGAAGCCACCCCACCGCGTGGCATGTGTGGGACAACATTCGTCCGGGGGGCGGACGCGGTGGCAGAGGAAACACAACAAGTCCAGGCATATGAGGCGTTGTGTACGCAGTGGTGTGTGGTGTATGGTGATGTAGGGCAGCGGTGTTAGAGTGCCAGACTCCGCAGCGTCAGACTCCAGCAGCGTTAGACTCCAGCAGCGTTAGACTCCGGCAGCGTTAGACTCCAACAATGACAAATATCTATCAGCGTTGGCAGAGATCAGCTGTAGGATCCAACAGCGTTGCGAGAGAAATCGCCCCGCATGGCTCGGCCAAGAGTGACCCCCTCTGCCACAGACACTTCGTGGCACGGCCGGCACAGCGACGCCAGGGAGGAGAAGCACGGCAGGCGGCGCCGTAGGTGGAGCGGCATCGCGTAGGTACGCACGCATTTGTGCCGCAAAGTGCAGCCTAACGGAACATGTGTTGCACAAACAGGTCAACGAATGAGCAGTACTGAATTGACTTCTCTGTTGTCAATGGTGAGGGTTCTGTTGGGCGCCCCCAAGCAGCGCCGACGTCAACTCCTCGAGTGGGATGGGAGGTGCTCATCATGGCTGATGGTCCGTTGCTCGATGCCGCCACGCCCCCGACGTTGCGACGCCTCAAGTTGACTGCCCTTCTAACTCGGCCACCCCCCTAACCCGACCACCCCCCTAACCTGACCACCCCTGTCACTCGACCACTCATGCTGCGCGCCATTGGCGTGATGAGATTTGCCGGCCTTGATCTTGACAACGAATGGCAGTGATGCTGCGCTGCCCAACTCCCCCGGCAGACTTCCGAGCCGGTCCCGTCGCGGCGCCGGATGGCCGCCAGCAAACTTTCATCATTGCCGCCATGGCAACGTGTGGTAGACGATTGGGGAAGACAGGGGAGGCCAACCTGCGAGACCAACCGCGAGGCTGGACCTATGTGGATGTGTGCATGCTCCGCGGCCGGAGAAGCAATGCTGTACCTGGCACATCGCCATATGGCTTTTGAACGGTGCCGCCGCCGCATAGCACGCACACCGGGGGCAGGATAGGCACGCGCGCCCCCAAACATGAGCCGACACGGGCCGGGACTCTCCTGTGTTGCCGTGGTGCCTGAAGCTATCCCCAGACGCGTATGGCAAGTGCCGCCATTGTCTATAGTAATGCGTTCGTGCCTGACGCTGCCACATAACACCGACAACTTGACCCTGCCGCAAGCTAGCAGGGTCGTAGCCTAACGCTGTCGTAACCTAACCCTGTCGTAACCTAACCCTGTCGTAACCTAACCCTGCCACCTCACACGCCATAACCCAACACCGCGTAGTCAAGCGATGTCGTGATCGAACGTGTGGATACTGTACTGTACCATGTTTAGGATCATTGGCAACCCCGGACCGGACGATACGTCTGTTCCGTCATGCTGCGACGTCTTACAGGTCCTCATAATCTTCGCTAAAGTCGACCCAAAGCTATTCACGCTTGAGCAAATCCGCCTGCTTATGCCTTATCTGGCCAGCCTCACCGGCCGAGACGAGCTCGCTGCCTTTCGGGCTGTTACGATAATTTGCCGTCGATACTCTGGAGAAGATTGTCACTAATACGCAGTGATGTAATTAATCCCGGCGATTAATTAGCGATTCAATGAATCTGAATCTGAGGTTGGATTATTTATCTGAATCGTAGCTCTGCAGGATTAATTAAGTTTCAGTGATTAATTAAAGTGGATACAGCGGACTTGCTCCTAATTCATTGGCTCCGTTTGGCACATTTGCTTGGCCGTTGCCACACGGAGAGACGGAGGTAGCACGTCGGCATAGAGTGTTGATCCAATCTGTACCCGTAACCTAGATTAAAGGATGCCAACAGCAGCTTTCCTTCAATTCTGCAATGAGGTGCTGAAGCACCGAGCCACGTCGCCGCTCTCAAATATCATGGTTTCTGCGGATCAGTCGTGTGCCCTTGCCGAGGATCTCGACAGTCGGGCCGGGACCAAGAGGCCTCGTGAGGACTTCGGCGTCGCTGGAGAACCTGCACCGTCCTCCGAGGCCTCTGATACTGCAGCATCAAGGAAGCGCTTTCGCACCCCAACAGCAATCGATGTCTGGGCTGAAAGCCGACAGCCAGCGAAAAGCGAACCAGAGCGGAACCGGCACGGCCAAAGAATATGGTATTGCAAACGGTGTGCCTACACTCAAACAGCCCACAACAGAGTTCGCGATCACCTCCGGGACAAACACTGCATACGAATTTCCGAAACAAGGACCGCAAAAATGATTGGTCAACAAAACGCAATCGACAGGCTATTTGAGCAACAAGCTGCGAGACAGGAAGGGCATGATATTGAGCAGGAGCATCATCTTCTTGCGGCGGTGGATGACGAGTTGTACAACCAAGCCCTGGTCAACCTTTTGACGGCTCATAGCCTGCCACACAGCCTGGTCGAGTGGCCTGAGTGGTACGCCATGCTCCACACAGTCAACTACATGGCCCCAGGAGTCGTTACGCAAAGTCGGGGCCAAGTTCCCAAGCTGCTGGAAGCCAGCTTTATCACGCATCGCGAGAAACTGAGATCAAAGTTAAAGTCCTCACTTACACAGGTGCACTTCAGCATTGACATCTGGTCCTCTCCCAACCACCACAGCCTCCTCGGGATCGTGGCCCACTTCATTGATCGGGAGTGCCGGCAGTTGCGCAAGGCCTTGCTTGCGCTCCGGGAGCTTGAGGGCGCGCATAGCGGGGAAGCAATTGCAGAGACCTTCCTCACGGTCATTGATTCTTATGGACTGCATGGCCAGGTTGGGTACTTTACGCTTGACAACGCTTATAACAACGACACAATGCTGCAAGCCATTGCGAAGGCCTGCGACTTCGACACCGCTCATCGCCGACTCCGCTGTAACGGACACATCATTAATCTAGCTGTGCAGGCGTTCTTGTTTGGCAGGAATAAGGATGCCTCCGATGAAGCATTGCGCCAGGTGTCACAGCTATCCAAGGACGAACAGGAGGGTGTTGCTGACAGGCGAGACACGGCAACTGCATGGCGGCGCCATGGCGCACTTGGGATGCTTCACAACCTTGTGGTATGGGTACGCTCATCTGGCCAGCGCTATCAAGCGTTTTCCAAAGCTGCCGGTCGCATGATTCCCCAGGACAACTCCACCAGATGGAACTCCTGGTATCTGATGATTCACGTTGCGATAAAAGCCCGCAAAGAAGTGAACAGCTTTATCGATGACCACTACACGGAAGGCGACATCAGCCTCGATTATCTCCACCCCGAGCACTGGCAGGAGCTTCAGGAGATCCACGACTTTCTGCAGCCATTCCACGAGATCACCAAAGACACCCAATGGGACAATTCATCTCTAGATGAGGTGATTTGCTCTATGGATTTTCTTATCACGCATTACAAGGCCTCCACAGAGAAGTTTCGACACAGCCTTACCATGACTGATCGCATCATGACCAGTTGGTACAAGTTCGACGACTATTACAGGCGCACAGATGACTCCCCAGTCTACGCCGCTGCAATCTTGCTTCATCCGAGCCTCCGACGAGCACATCTGCATGAGGCGTGGAAAGATCAGTCACAGTATATCGGCCCAGCAGTGGAGGCCGTTCGCAAGTTGTGGGAAGATTACAAGCCGCGGCAAGTGCCGACAATTAACGAGGACCTTTCTGCATACGAGGCGTACAAACAGCGTATCTATCAACCGCCGTCTTCCCATGACGAATTCAATCGATTTATAGATGGCCCAACATTGCCCATTGGCTCGTCATCTGCTCTTTCTTGGTGGCTTGAGCCAACCCAAGCAACTTCATTTCCAAACCTGTACCGCCTTGCTGTCAACATTTTCTCGATACCAGCAATGTCTGCCGAGGCGGAACGAGTGTTTAGCGGAGCGCGCCGGACGATAACCTGGGACAGAAGTCGGTTGTCCGTGAAAACTATAGAGCAAACAGAGTGCTTAAAGCACTGGATGAAGAGTGGCTTGCTGGACCGCGCCTTCATGTCCCCTGACACAACTGAGGTGTATCGGGACAGAGGTGGTCGAAGAGTCCTCAACGACCCAGCCCAGGAAGCAGCAATACCACTGTGAACAGGCAAAGAAGCATACGACAGCCCAAAGTTAATTAATCGCTGAATCATTAATTAATCATTGAATCCTACTCCCGATTCAGTAATTAATCTGAATCCTTGGCCCGATTCAGATTAATTGATTAATTACATGCCTGCTAATACGGGAATTGCGGTAGCTCAAGCAATCGAGTCTGAGATTTTCAACGTCCGGATGGACGCTGAAGCGAGACAACCACCAAGTGCAGCAGGCCCGTCGCCGCCATGTCCGCCCACGACTATGCCATGGCCGGACCACGAGCCGTCGCCGAATTGGCGGGTATTGCCCTACCGTTCGAGCCGCGAAGCCTGCGTCAGCTGGCAACGGCATCAATGGTTTTGCTGTCCTTGTGGGAAGCGTGCATCTATCTTCGCAAGCTTTCCAACGTCAGCGCGGACAGACACGGCACCAATGCCAAAGTGGTAGCGAAAGAATTAAGCAAACAGCCTTCAATGACACAGGGTGTGCATGAAGACAAGTTCTGGGATGCGGTTGCCTCCCTCATGGGGGACTGCAGTCCGGGGAGACAATGATGAAGACGTGTCGATTGCTCGTGGAACTCATGAACGTGGGGAGGGATCTCGAGGGAGCTCACGGAGATAAAGGACCTGGCTCTCCCAGTGCGGAGTGGAACGAGAGCAGGCCAGAGAGAAGTCGAAAAAGGAAAGCCAGTGGCATACCAAGTAAACACAAGAAGGGGGCGCAGACGAGCTCGGGGCCCGTAAACGAAGACGTAAGCACACCGCAGAAATCGAGCGAGGACGAGTCAGACGGCGATTGGATGTAGAATACGGTGCAAGTTTGCTACAAAATTATTCGACCGCGGCTTCTTGAATCCAGGGAAAGTACCTCCAGCCTGTCAAACAAAACCGAAAGATGCCGAATGCTTCCTCGTTCACTTCTGATAGTTGGAAAGCTCTCGACACTCTGTGGGTGCGTCAAGCTTCTCCCGACACACTTGGCCAACCGGGTCGACAGTGAGTACAGGGCCCTCGGAGCTCAGAGCGACACCCGATCACACTTCGGCAGAAAAGCTGACCGAAAAGGCAAATCGGCCTATGCCAGGAAACTCACCGACCCCGACGCGACGATTCCACCCAATTCAGCACAAACGCTTGAATATCCTGCCCTCCGGCCCCTCCAGTAGGGCACGTATGCGTTTGGGGCCTCGGTCACCCGTTCGGCTCGGGTTCGCCCAAATCTGGACACATTCATCATATCTTTGCTATGCCAAAGAGTTTCGGAGACCTCCTCTCCCTGCGACCAGGTAGCTCTAGCACGAGTATCTAGTACTATAATAGGTGGCCGTAGTAGCCGCTATACTTCACGATATACCACGCGAGGTTGAGGGCAAGCGACGGCCGTCCTGCGGCTGGCAGGATTCATTCTAGAGCAAAGTCCGGCATCCCTCCAAGTATCCATATCGATCCGCTATGATATCTTGCCCGGCAGATAGGCACTTGCCCAACAGCCAGTTCCCCGCCATACAAGGCCGCTAGAGCCGTGATTTCCCCATTATTCGTGTCAGTCAGACGGACGCCCAGCACTGATTGACTCATTCGGCTTGTAATGAGGATGTCTCCGTTTTGTCTGGCCCTCGGATCAGTGCATGCGCATTGTGGTTGCCCTGACGGCTGCGGGTAAGCACATACCACGACAGATCCGGCTTTGGGGCACCCGGGTCATCGACGTGGTATTGCACTTGGGCCCAAGGGAGCCCTTGAGACGGTCAAGGGCTCCCACACGGTATTGGCGTGCCGTAATTGCATGTAGTAGGGCCCATCGACTTTCGGCACCATAGTCCAGAAGTACACTCTGCCCCCTGGTATACTTTTATTTTAGTTGGCGTATTTGAGGTTGCCACTACCAACTTCATGGCTACATGCGATTTGAGGAGCCTGCGCTGCCCGCCTCTTCGCCGTTCATTCCACTAGGCGGGCGGTGAGCGAGCCGTCCCGCGATTAGTCTTTGAAGAGCTTTTACTTCATCGATCGCGACTCTTCCAAAGTGAGTGTCGCACGAGGGATCCTTGGCCATCGCATCCGAGCTTCGGTGGTCCAGTACCTCTCCGGAGATGAGGCCGTCGGAGCTATCCTGCCAACCGTTACTGTTACCCGCGCTACCTCGTGAGGCTTTTGAGTCATTCGGGCGATTCATGGCGCGTTCACTCCAACTGGACAGGCGCGGGAGGCGACGGGACGTTTCCCACTGTCGTATAGTACCTGAAGATGGAGACGGATTAGCAAAAGTTTCATTCCGTCGTATTGCGCAAGCTCGACCTACAAGCCGTATGGGAAGAGTCTTGTTGGTGCGCGTCGCAGGGCCCCGAAAGCAAGACGTTTCGGTTCGGGGTGGGCGCAGATTCTGATCGCGGGTGTCAGTGATCGACCCCAAGCAGGATGGCAGGATGGAACTGACGGCCTAGGCGTGGCGGGCTTGCATGTAGGGACTGGGGCTTGATCAGCACGCACTGTTCCTACGAAGAGCTTCTTCCTTGCAGCTTTCTTCCTTCCAAGCATTGCTAAAGGAGAAGCTCTCTGTCTTTATCTAACTCGGATCCCGCTTGCCGGGTTCGGTTAGGTAACCGTGGGAAGTTTGTTGGAACGGCGTTATGTGGATGAGGGCCGACAATGTCACCGCCAGCCGAGGCCGGTCGCGCCGAAACGCCTTCTAGTTGGCCACCAGCAAGTACTAGGCCGGAAGCCGACGAGCGACTAGCCTCTGGACTTTCCAAAAATAGTGGGGGCCGCCGCTCTGGGTAATGATCACCTGGTCCCAATCCGCTTTTTACGGGAGGCCACGAATCTCCATTTCGCTCCTCTGAACATTCGTCTGGTCGCGCCCGCACCCCTAAGCATCTCACTTTAGTTCCAGAGAGTACCAAACATTCTTTCGTGAATGTGTATTGGGTGGAATATCTATGGCCCGTCCCAGCACCGCAACTTAGCTGGCGCCGTGCAATGCCAATGGGCCGACCGGCAGGCAACATTGAACGAACCACCGCCTCTCCTTCCACCTCGACCCCGAACCACCCTTCGCAAGAGCGAAATTCAGCATCGTCCGGGCTTATCAACATCACTCCGCGACGGGCTCAATCGCTACGCCACTCCTGTCTCCCCTGTCTTCCCGAACGAGCCAGCTGTATCCGTGTGTCCTGGCCGCACCACTCCCCCCCCCGGGCGACACTGGAGACCGCGGACAGATATGGTCAACTCGTTACGCATTCCGGCACACGGCTCTTGTTGGGCCGCGCAAGGTTCTGACATATCGACTAGGATTCAGACCCCAGCGCCGACTTTCGAGCCAGAACGCAGACCTTTCCAATCTCCGGCGGACTTCCACACGATCCACTGCCTGTGGAAATTGAATACCGGCCGCGACTCGGTCGTGTCGTCTCTGAGCCTTCCTCGCCTAACCGGTGGACCTCATCAGGGAGCCACGCACCCGTACCCGAACGCAGAAATATCGGTCCGTCTACTAACCAGAGAAAAGCGATCGTTCTCGAAGCTATACTCTATCGGCATCCGTCGGCTTTAGAAATCCCCCTGCCATCGGCTCGTTACAACAATGCCGAGGGGCGGTGCATGCAAACCGAGGCATCGGGCATAAGGGATGCGCATCAGCAGGATGAAGCCCACATAGAGGCGCCGTGTAATAGTGACGCTGCCTCCGGCGACCGTACTCCTGTCGGGGTCCCGGGTACCCATACGCGCCAGGTACCTGGCCCGATTATCGAGGACTCGCAGTCGCGTTATCAGGCCGTGTGTGGTGACGCCTAGCCCTGCGGTTGTCGTATCTCATTGGAGGCTTCAGCAGTCCATGCTGGCCCTTCCCTGTTAATGCCCGGCGCCACAGTCTCAGTGCCTGTGTTAGGCGGGCCAATCAATCCGGACCGGCCATGGAAACGGGCCTCCAGCAACGATACGAGTCCCCAGCTAGCGATGTCAATCATCCGGTGCCTCGTAGGTCATCAAATGTCCCCGTTAGCGAGCGCCAGGGTTGAGAATGCCATCGTTTTCCTGAAAACGATCGCCCTCATGTGGCCCGGAGGCCCGAGCACCGTGTCGGTGTCGACCCGGGCGCCATGTAGAGGTAGAGTGCCGGAGCGTCGAGCTGCTCCGTGCGACTGGCTGTCATGGTGCTGTCCTATCGTATGAACCGTCCTGTCGCCTGTAGATACCTGCGTTCCCGAATGGTATCCCCAACGGCGGACATATATACCATCCGTAGTTGCGCAATATCGTAGTCGGGTAGTTACGCGACGGACGGAGGTGTGCGGAGAGGGACGGGCACGGCGTCCGCACTCGCGCGAGGGCGTCCCTCGCAGTTTACGAACCGGCCCGCCGATAGCAAGCCCTCGCGCCATTGTTGGCTTGAACGCAGCGTCTGCGAGGCAGGTTTGCAGCTGACGGAAGAGGTATGGTGGCCACAAATCCCCCGCTCGTGGTGAAGGAGGTTTCGTTGAGGCGACTGTGGCGGAAGACGCCGCCCGGTCGCTTCCTCCATGGAGAGGACACGGTTGCTGGCGGTTGTATCGGCGAGTCAGCGGGGAGAACCAGATATTTGTGCGGCTCTGTTGTCGTCTCCAGATTGATGACTGTACAGGCCCTTGTTGCCAAGCGCTGGCGAAGACTTGCGAGGCGTCGGGCGAGACTTTCCTGCATCAGGTGGCCGGATTAAAGGGCCTCCGGCACGCCGGGTGCAGCCTATGCGGCAATCAGCTCACTGTACGACGCAAGCGTCGAGGATCGCAATACTATTCTTTCTCGCTATTTGGAGAGTATGTAGATCGAGTTGGACGTGATCGGGAGCGTTGGTGGCAAACGTTTTGTGCTGTTCTTCGCAGGCGCACTGTCGAATTCTGACCAGCCGGAGCGGCGCGCCCTGTGCTCGCACCCGACTCGACGGGGAGCAACTACACGCCAGAGCCCTCCCACCTGCGGGATCCAGTCTCTTTTAGGGCTTTGCCTTCGATTTGATCCTGTCATCCCTGCAAGGACAGGATCTACTGGCATTCGGGTCGGGATTGGCTTTGGGCCGAGACAAGCAGGCCACGCAACGAAAGAAATTCGTCGGTACTTGATCAACTTCAACCAGCAGGGCTCGTCCTGTCCCACGACGGGGTATAGGTTCGCCATGCTTCGTCCGTAGGTGGTCGCGGAGACGGTCCAGCCGCGTATAGACCGCAGAACATCCTTTGTAGTCACAGCCAAACTCTTTGGGGGCGGAGGTTTCGTCGGCAGCGGAGGCTTCGTCGAGAGCGGAGGCTTTGTCGGGAGCGGAGGCTTTGTCGGGAGCGGAGGCTTTGTCGGGAGCGGAGGCTTTGTCGGGAGCGGAGGCTTTGTCGGGAGCGGAGGCTTTGTCGGGAGCAGAGGCTTCGTCGGGGTGAGCAGCCTGATTATTTGCGGGGTGACAGTCCGCGTAGTGCGTTCGCAAATCGATGACTCGAGCGAAAGGCGGGGCGGCGCAACCCGCAGACAAACAGCACACAGGGTAGTCTTTATCACGATTGAGCCTGGCCTTACAGGTCCGCATGTGCAAATGATCCTTGGCGGGCATGCCGGACTTGGCATCACGACCAAGGGCGCCTCCACGGCGCTGAACATTCGTTTTCGCACGCTGACGGGAACGCTTAGATTCGGCTTTCGTTGCCATGTTGCTTGCAGGCTCCCCCCTGGCGAGGAATGTGATGGCTGTTGCACGTCAGTTCAGTTGCCTTTTCTGCTGAAACAAAACACCCGACGAGCGAGGCGGGGGCACCAGGATTTAAGTACGCAACGTTGTCGGCATTAAAACCTCACCACACCTGATTAGGATGGTGGAGGACGCGTGGTATCCGAGGGCCCGCTGAGCGCCGCTGATCCGGCGGGTGGGGCGAGCTGAGAATCAGCGAGCGCTGCTGGCCAATCGTATCTGCGGATATCGGGCCCCCTCGTCACGCCGGTGGCCGTGGATATTCGCAGATATCGCTACCCCCCGCTGATTGCGTCGCTGATTCCATGTGGACGCCGCTATTCATGGTCGCTTCAGCGCCCTGCCCCGAGCATTTTGGGCGACTGGCCAGCTGGACGGCGCGGATGGCGCTGTCGCTGGGGACAGAATCCGTGGCCCGCAGCCGCGCGCATCACCCCGTCTCTGACCCGGCCGTGTCGTAGGGCTGTTTCACTCGCTCTCCTCACGAACCACCACGAGACATGGCCCGGACGTCAAACCCACGGAAGGCGAAGGTGAAAGCGGGGCGAAAGGCGAGGCTCGCAGGGGCACCAAAAGGGGCATGGCCAGGGGCTGGGCCAGAGGGGCGTGCAAAGCCGACCACCATGCGAGTTGCCCAGCGCATGCGACAGAACGCGATGAACGAAGCGGAGCTGCGTGCTAACGCTCAGACGATTCTCTCGACGATCCACCAGTCCCGACCAAAAACTACGACCTCGGCGTACGGGCCGAAACAAGAGGAGTTCGATCAATTTTGCCAACGCAAACAGTACAGCGACGGCGCTACGGTTACGGAGGAGAAGCTTCTCCTCTTCCTCGTCGACGAGGTAGCAGGCCGGCCCTTGAGGGTACGGAGTCGCAAAGCCGCCGCCGGCACCCCGCAGGACGAGACTCGGCTGGCCTGGCGGTCCGTCCGAACATATGTTACCGCAATTACGGATCTTTACCGGACACAAAAGGCCCTTGGAATGAATACGCACCCGTCGCCTCGCGAAGACAACGTACGAGAGTACCTCAAGTCCCTACAACGTCGGGATGCCCAGCGGGACAAGGAGAATTATGCCGATAAAGGCCGCGATACGCTTCTCGATGGCTACTCGGAGTCCGAATTTGAGCGTGTATGCCATGAGCTCTGGGTCCACAGCGCGACATCGACTGAGTGCCATTTTCGGACCCTCGTGGATCTCCTCTTCGGCCATTATCTCCTCACCCGCGGCGGCGATCGTCGGGTCGCGGAGATCTCAGACCTCTTCACGTTCGAGTTTGCTGGTGAGGGTTCGACCCGCTGCATGCCGCTCATCTTCACGACGCGAGCCGGCAAGCAGAACCAGCACGGGCGCCTCGAGACTGCCGGTGCGTATCGGAATAGGAACCCGCTTATCTGCATCTTGGGTGGCCTCTCGTTTTACCTCCTGTGTCGTTGGGATCTCGGTAGTGAGCCATTTCCCGATTTCAGCCGGCGCTCCGCGTGGTACGATATCCGCCTTATCAAGGGTAACGGCACTGACCGAACGGCGGCCTTCTCGTACAACTCACAGCGCGACTGGGTTGTCAAAGCTTTCGCTTACGCTGGGGTCACGTCGCAGAAGAAGACACACGTCGGCCGTAGCTCGGGGGCGAGGACGGCGGAACTGAAGGGTATCAGTGAGGATCAGATCCGCCGGGCTGGTCGTTGGAATCAAGAGCAGATGGTCGGCTGCTATTTGAACTCGCTGCCTCGGAAGTTCATGCGCACTATGGCCGGCCACCCGCCGCAGATCGGATGCTTCGAGATACGCCGTGCCGGTGTGACGCCTCCGGAGGTCCTCCTTTCGATGATCTGGCCTGAGCTGGACCGTTGGCGCGGCCGTTTCGGCCCGGGAACCGAGCAGGAGAACGACTTGGCGGCGATGGGCTCGACAAACCTTCTTTTCTATCTGCGCGAGGTTGTGTTGCAGGATTCGGTTATTTTGATGAAGAAATACCCCGGCAGCCCTGTGTGGAACCACCCTGTCTTCCGGCATCCGGCTTACGCGTCGTTCGCCCAGCAGCTATCGGACTTCATCCTCGAAGAGGAGCGGCCGAGCCAGCTAGCCGTTCTAGTCCAAGCGATGCCGGTCCTTGCGGACTACCTTCAATCCGTCGACGCGCGGAACGAAGCCAGGACTTCCCAGCTTAGGACAGAGCTGACGGAGCAGCTCCGAGCTACAGAAGAACGTCTTGCAGTGGCCCAATCGTCACTCTTTTCCAGCGGTTTCAATTTACAACTTGCAGCCGCGACTCCTACTCCTGCCACCACGGCCGCGGTAGCGGTGGACGCTGTTGGACAAGTTGGGTCAGGGGACGGAACCCGATCTATCTCGACGCAATCGGGCATCATCGACAGCCGTGCCACGAGCCCCAGAGCGACAGATACGATAATAGTTAAGCCAGAGCCTCCGCCACAGTATCAAATGTGCCGAGCAGTAAAGACTGTCGAGGCACTCTGGAGTGAGTGGACGGATGGCCTTCGCGGCGGGCCAGCCGTTGCCGACCTCGACAGCAGATGGGGCAGCCGGTGGCGCGCCGGCCGGCAAAATGAATTGCAATGGTATTCGTTGCGGCTCGAGGTCATTAGGGAGATTCGCAAAGTTGCGAAGGCTCACAGGTGTAGTGAAGAGGCAGCGATGCACATGGTCAATTTACAACAGCAACAAACCGGGTGCTCGCTTGACTTATTTTGTAAACAGCTTCGGGCGAATAGGAAGGCGCAGATTGGACGATCAAAGAAGTAGAAACACGTCATTTTGGATCCCCTTGGGCCCCTGCAAGTGAACGAGCTCGTGCTGCCGTGGCAGCACTCCAAGCAGCGGGATTTGGGTCGGTCGGTCGGCCGGCGGCCGACCGTGGATATCCTGTTGATCCCCACAGGCGCGCCGCTAGTGCAGCCGGGCGGATTCCCTTCCGGACCGCCCGTGCGGCCACATTCAAGGACTGGTGCCAAACGCCGAAGTTGACATGCTGGGTGCAGGGGTTCTGGGGGGAAGCACCAATGGTAGCAGTCGGCTTCTCTTCTTGGTGATGCCATCCAACACCTACATGCGTTGGTGCAAGGCTGCTTGTGCTACATGTAAGTGGGCGCCAACAAAAAAAATCACATATGGTCTCGTTTACGAGGCTATTTACACACCCTACGAGGTCGGGCGAGCCTATCATGCCTTGATTCCTACTACCAGTATGACACATAGCAGCATGGCCCCCATTGGGAAAGCTGTCTAGAACGCTGTTGGTCTTCGGGAGCTGAAGACTGCTCTATCTGACTGCGCGAACGGATTCCTGCGCTGCCTTGAGTGGGCTCGTTGCTGTATGCGGGACAGCGTAGTGATTTGGTCGTGATACCGTACCTGGGTAGACAGGGTAGACCATCCCCGAAGGACAACTCGACATTGCAACGCAGACACACTGTTAGAGTAGAAGACCGCCGCTGCTTTCCGCGTCCAGGGCGAGGTCAGTCTTGCGTGTTGCGGCGATGATCGCCGCTTGGCCTCAGTCTTGGACGACTACCAATGGTGCGGAGCTGCAGCAGCTAGGGACTGTCGTTAACGTTCCCACATACTCATCGCAGTCTCCGACCTTGTTACCTGATGCATGTGCCTGTCGACCAGGAATAGAATATCGACTCCTGGGCCATAACAGCAAATAACGTTGACCGTGGACTCTACTCGGTGGACGGGCATGCGCCCGGGCTCGTCGTAGGTGGGGCTCTTGGGGCGTGGGCAACGGTTATGGGCATCGTACGGCCAGTTCTTAGTGTAAACATCTCTTGGAAGGTGGGCCACCGGCGCGAAATGACAGACTTATGGCGGCATGGGCAGGCTGCGGTCCCCCCTGCCGAGATTCTGATGCGCACGATTTCGCTTCGAGGCTGTTGCCTACTGTTCGTGACAGCGTCTTGGGGTCAAAGCCACAGTGGCACATGTGGCTCGTGGGGCCCAGTTGCGAGCGATACAGGGGGTGCCGAGCAAAGCTGTTGGCGCTTAATGCGGGCGGGCGTCAGGCAATGGCGGACATCGCTCGCCCCGTAGCCCGCGCCATGGTTGCGCGAGAAGGCGTTGGCACGGCTGTTAGGCCAGCCCGTTGACCACCTGGATCAGCGAGCGGTCGACAAGCTCTCTGGAAGACAGAAGTCACGGTACCCGCTGGGAGGTCGCTGCGTCGCACTACCCAATCTCCCCTTCGCACGGTCGGTCCCGCGCCTACCGCGGTCGCGTCCCTCACGCGTCGCTACGGTCCATGGACGGCCTCGAGTACGCCGCCGCGGGGGCCAAAGCACGGCGGCGCGAAGTTCGCGACGCTGACGTCGCGCGACGTCGCTGCGATTCGTGCCCTGGCCACCGTCTTGGCCGGTCGTGTTTGCGACCGAACCCTGCGCGCAACTCGCGACGCAGACAACACCTGCACCTGGCTTACGGTGACATGAGGAGCGGATGAGCCGGGTCGCCGTACCTTTGCCCCAGTCGTCACCTGTGGCGCGCCTTGCCCGCCGCAATGTCGCCACGCGAAGCGGCCAACCGGCGTTGGGGTGCATGCAAGCCATTCATCAAGCCCGCCAGTCGCGGGAAAAGCAACGAACCACCAGGTAAATGCAGTGTGGCTAACAATCAAGCTCGAACTTGACAAGTCTCAATCAAGTTTGACTTCCCGTCAAGTCAAGTTCTCAAGTCAAGTTTAACAGCTGTCGTCAATCAATCAAGTTGCAAGTGTGTCAAGTTGTCAAGTACTTGATGTCAATAATTCAAGAGATGACTACCCTGGACTGGTGCGAAATTGGCCAATTACGTTGCTCAAAGTCGATGTCCGTTGCCCATTGTGGGGCTGTTGTACGGTTGTGGATCTTCACGAAGGCGGAGTGGAACCCTACTCCTCCTGCTCCACCTTGCCGCTATCCACAACGCGTCGCATCGACGCGTCGTTATGTCGCTGCACGCGTTTTGGGGCCCAAGCCGGTCGTCAACCACGCGAAGCTTATCGGTGACATCTTCCTCGAGGCAATCTACCGATCCAAGCGAGCCGATACCGTCGACCGAGCAAACGCCAGGCGTGGAGCAACCGCTCCATCGGTCTACCTGCCCTCCACATTCTCTGTCGTTCCCAATTGACTGGGGCGTGCTTCGGCGGCACGATGGCACGATTCTCAAGGGTATACAGTATCGCATACGGGACAAGAGGAACGTGGGCAGACGAGTGAAGGTCTCGTGGATCTATTCATATGGAGCAGAGCTGGAGCATAGTAACGACAAGTACTTCCTATGCGCCGATTGCCATACAAAGAAGCGGTATACCAGCCAGTTATTCGCAGCAGAATCGACGACGGCCGCAATCCAGCATCTTTTAGAGTTCCATAAGATCAAACGGCCATCGAATTCGACCACCGGTGACGATGATATCGATGCCACCAATGCCGCAGAAGTTTTCCAGCTCATCATGCCATTTAATGAGGATGAGTACAAGCAAAAGCTCATTGACTGGGCCATCAAGTTGCGCCTTAGCTACCGAGAAGTCACGGACGAGTCGACCACTGATTTACTCACATACGGCAAGCCTCCGCTCGCGCGCCTGTTACCAACGCATCACTCAACGCTCTCGCGGTGGATGAAGGATTCGATGGCAGCACGCTTACCATTCATCATCGAATTGGTGCAGTCCGCACTCAGTCGTATCAACCTTTCGATCGACGGATGGCGGGCTCATAATCGCAGAGAGTACATCGCTGTTTGCGGACACTTCGTCGATGGCCAGGGCCATCCTCGAACACTCCTACTCGGCTTCCCACGACGTTATGGCGGTCACACTGGCGACGACCTCGCAGCATTGGTAAAGCCAGTAATTCTACAATACGGCATCGGCGAGAAGCTCGGCTCCTTCGTTATGGACAACGCTGATGACAACGACAAATGCCTCGAGGTGTTACAGCGTTCCTTTTCCTCGATCGATCCGGAGGCAGACCGTATCCGCTGTATCGGCCATATCATTAATCTCGTCGTTAAGGCTCTCTTATATGGCGAAGGCGTCAGCGCGTGGGAGAAGAATCTGATTGAGGCTTCCGAGGAGCAGCGTGTAGCGCTCTGGACCCTCAAAGGCGTCATTGGCAAGCTGCATAATCTCGTTGTCTACATTAATCGAAACGACGCACGCCGTGAGCAGTTGAGAGCTCGCATGCGCGTCACGAAGACAAGCGACGGCACGCTGTTCGTCGGCGTGCTCCTCAGTGACGGTGGCATTCGATGGAACGCGACGTTCTACATGATCGAGCGTGCTCTTAAGTGTCGGCCTGCCATAGATCTTTACCAGGCACAGTGGAAGCCTCCAGATAGAAACGACAAGCACAAGAATGACTTCCTCACCGAGGCTGATTGGCACGAGCTTGAGCTCTTCTATAGGCTCCTGCAACCGTTCGAGCGACTCACGAAGCGACTGCAATGCCGTGCAGATGGCGAGGGCAACGAGGGCGGCCAAGGCTCGGTGTGGCAAGTACTTTACGCCATGGACTTCTTGCTCACGAAGCTTGAGAACGTCAAAGACGAGATACACGCAATGGATGCTGATAACGAGGACGAACTTCCGCCCTATTACTCCGCAGGCGTGCTAGCCGCGTGGTCGAAGATCAACACGTACTACGAGCTCACCGACCGGTCACCAATTTACCGTATGGCCATCGCTCTCCACCCAGCCTACCAATTCGAATACTTCAGGGCGAAGTGGTGGAAGCGAGAGGATTGGATAAGGACAGCACAGAAGGAGCTAACTGCATATTACGATCGCTTCGCCGCAGTCACGGTGGCCGCCGACCACGTCGACCCAGGCTTGCAAACAAATAAATCAAATCAAATCCGGGGTCCAATTTGATTTGATTTGGATAGGGAAATCCTCGATCTGATTTGATTTGATTTGATTTGAGTCCATTTGGATCTCATTTGGATATCTGGATAGCCCCACTTTTCTCCCACGACGAAAGACATTGAGCAGCTCCTATAAGGTCCGCTTTGAGCCGGCCTCTCTGAGCTGTGACCATCTGTCCGGCAAGGCTAAATATTCGCTCTGGCTCCGAAGACATAGCCGGGATGGAAAAAAGATCAATTGCCATTCGCGATAAGCGTGGATACTGGCGTCTGCGGAGCAGCCAGTATTGGATCGGATCGTCAACCAAACAATCGCCTGGATCGGTACTCGCCACCCATTCTGCATACTCGTCACGCACGGAACACACTGAAGGCGCGGGTTGGGCGCCGAGCTTCCTAATTGAAGCCATGAAGTCATCAAGATCCGTTGTCATCCTCGACACAGTCGGCTGTTCCGGGATAGTATCTTGCTCGATCGGGAGACTTCGATACTCCTCCCAGAGCTCTTGCACCGCGGTCCTTCCTCTGGTCAACCAGTCCGGATGATCAGACCATTGCGACTCGACTGTCGACCAGCGGAATGCAGGGTGGAGGACGAGGCTCGCGAGGTACGCAGGGCTGTCCTCGGTGAGGGCGTAGTATTGGTCAAGCTTCATCCAGCCGAGATTGCAGCCAATTCGCAGGTAAGGCTCCTCGTCTCGTTCATGTTGCAACTTTGCCTCTTCCAGGTGCTTCAAAAGCCACTCCATTGTCAACAAAACCTCCCAAATCGCGCCGAATTTGCCTTCCCGCGGTCGGCCCTCTAGGCGTTTTGTCGCGATCTTCAATGGCTTCAGAATCGCCAAATACTCTGCAATAACGGACCAGTCCTCAGCGGCCATCCGATCATCCACAATTGTAGGCTTCTTGCGACACTTCTTCGGCATCGGTTTTGCCCCATTCTGTGTCCTTCTCGCCACGTATTGGCTCCACTCTGTCACTTCCGCTTGGACCAGCGAATCAAGTGCATTGCGAAGCGTGTAAGCGCGCTCCATCATCGCTTCGGACGAGTTCCAGCGAGTAGCGTTATCCATGACGACATCGTAGGTTGTTTTGTCTTCGAGGCCGAGGGCCGTGTTCTCAATGGATTGGAGCTTGTGGAGCCTTTCAATGCGCTGGCCAGACCTTTCCACCCAGTGAACAGTATTGTGCAGCTTGCCAATGGGGCCCTTTGATCTCCAGAGTTTGACCTCGTCTTGAATCTCTTTGTCGGCTTGACAATCCTCTTCGAACGCGTCGGCATCCGTACCGAAAAGAATGGATCGGGCGACGAGATTGATGATGTGGCCACAGCAACGGAGCCGACGATGTTGCTTTTTGAACCCCAACTCACGGCCCAAGTCTTCAAGGCACGTGTCGTTGCTCTCCGCATTGTCTGTGACAAAGTATCCGACGCGGTCCTCGAGCCCATACTCGTGAAGTATCTCGCTGACACGATCGGCGAGATTTTCCCCGCAGTGACGACCTTCAATCCGGGGCAAACCGAGGAGAAACGTACGGAAGTTCCCTTCGTCGTCAAGAAAGTGTACGGTAAGGCCAAGTAAGGACATAAATTTTCGAGAGGACCACGCGTCAAAGGAGACGTTGATGCGGCTCAGCGACCGACGAAGCAATTCCGTCACGACGCCCTTATGACGATTGAAGGATCGTACAATCCAGTCGCGGATGGTGCTATGGGTTGGGACGCTGCCCGAATCCACAATGGCGCTATTCGCGTAAGCCATAAGATCACGAAAGTATGGACTCTCCAGCTTGTGAAATGGGATGTTGTCGCACGACACCCAGCGTATGAGGAGATGCTGAAAGCGAAGCGGATCAAAGGACGAGATAAAGGCGTTCATCAAAGCCTGGTCCTTGGGTTGGTGGGTGTCGAGGTCAACCATGTTCAGAAGAGTGCGCTGCTTCTTCCTCTGTGGAAGCATTGGTCCGCCCTTGCAAACGTGGTGAACTTCTTCCATATGGCTGTTTGCCTGACTGGTGGAGGCAGCGTCGTACATGTGCGTTATGGTAGTCTTCTTGCGATGGCACAATTTGCAAAGCCAGTATCGATGACCGGAATCGGTGTTCTCGATGTCGAAGCCATGCTCCCATACCCATCCCGTCCGCGCTCGTTTTCTATGCTTGCGTATGGAGAACCCCGCGAGACGATTCCAATCAATGCCTTCATACCCAGCGTAGTCGATCGAGGGCGACGTGTCGCCCGTTCCGTCCACGTCGGGCTCTAATGGGTCAAAGTCGGGGGAGCTCTCGGGAACGCTAAAAGAGGTCGATGGGGCGCTGGAAAGGTTGCTTGACAGCATTTCGCCTCTTGTTGTTTGGGCCATTTTTGAGTAGGCTGAAGGTGGCTATTGTTGGCCATCTGCCACAAATAACTGGCTCCCACATGACAAGCACGCCCATGATATATCCTGTAGCCGAACGCGTCGCGTCAAGTGTAAAAAGAAATCTTGGTGACGAGGCTCGTCAAAAGCAAATGCGCGTGCGGCCACTTCCTGGCTACGCAGGCTCTCGACACTGATTGGTCGCAGTTACGGATATGGGGCTTATCCAAATAATCAAATATCCAAATGAATCTGGGCCATCCGATTTGATTTGATTTGAATCGCCGCAGGGGCGATTTGATTTGATTTGATTTGGATAAATTTGATTTGATTTGGTTAGATTTGATTACGATTTATCTGTTTGCAAGCCTGCGTCGACCAGGCCGAGACTTCTCCTTGTTCCTCGCCGACGCTCGACGATGAATTCGATGCTTGGGGCCATACAACAGATCGACCACACCGTGGCAAGAGGAGGAAGATGGAGACTGAGTGGGAGGTCTGGATAAAGCAGGTGCCGTCGAAGGACGACATGAACATTAAGAATCCTCTGGCGTGGTGGGTGGACCGTCGCCACATTTGGCCCATTCTCAGCAAACTTGCCCTTAACATCTTCAGTACGCCGGCGATGAGCGCAGAGCCAGAGCGCGTATTCTCCGACGGCGGCGAGCTTATCACCGACAAGCGCAACGGCCTTGGCGATGACACAGTTGAAGCTGAGATGGTACAGAAGAGTTGGATTACTTCCAAGATTTTGCATGGGATTGCGACACCTCGAGGTCTATACAAATTACCGGATTAGGTATAGTACATCAAGTACTTGACAAGTTGTCAATCAAGCTCATTGACCGTCAAGTCAAGCTTCAATCGAGTTGGACACACCTTCAATCAATCGAGTTCGATGGTCGAAATTGAACTCGATTGATTGTTAGCCACACTGGGTAAATGAACGGAAGTATCTGGCTATGTTGAGATGCCTAGCTAGCCACACGTTCCAAGAAGACCATGTCCACAGACTTGCCACAAGGCAGGCTCAGGCGTCCGTGTTGCGTCCGTGTATGTTGAGGTCTGGGTGACACTCGATCGCGTGCAAATGGACGCGATTAAGCCTGATTTCCTTATAATGCCCTCGGAGGACTTTGTCCCAACTCCACCAGTGAGCATCAAACCCATGCCCGGCCACCTTGTTGACTGCAGCGTCGACGTCCTCCGAGACGAAGACAAATGTTCCCGGATCTCCACCGCGCAGGAGATCGTGCGCATACGTTATAGAATCGATTATAATTAACGAGCTTACTCGTGGCTGATGGTCGCCTGCCACGTCGCTGTCGGGCGTGTGAATTCTCATGCCAGTTTCCCAGATCGCATCAGTCGGTGGCGGGGCGGGTCCGTATAGATTGACCAACACGTCCGTCTCGCTAGCATCCAACCCAACTTCGTCGAGTGCGACGGCTGTGAGATGGCCAATGTCGACAGGCCATTGCTCGTCTGTATCGCTATCGGTATTGCGCTTCGCAGCGACGCGGGCCTTCGCAGAGCGTCTCCGCAGTTCTGTGACATCGATATACATAGACACCTTCGTACGGCCCCCGAGGCGGTCGCTGCCCATGAGGCCACTCCATGCCGCATTTCTCTTCATTCTGCAATGATAGAGACAGGGCGGTACGACTTGTTGGAATTGGAAGCAGAAGGGCAGTGGGCCGGGGCGTCAAATATGTACTTTGTAATGTTGTCCGTGTTCTGTAGCAGAGCCTTGCTACATAGACAAATTTGGGCTAGGCCAGAGCAGCCGATATATACGGGCAACCACCCATAAGCCATCTTTACATGCAATGCTAAAAGCCGGAAATTGAGCGCAGAGGCTAATTTACGCTCAGTACATGTCACAGACACTCACTCACGTTGCGACACATTTTCTCACGTCCTTACGGCCGTCTCCTTAGGCAACCAACAACAAGCCATGGTGTTATGTACTTAATAGCTACATAGTGAGAGGTCGAAGCTCACCAACCAGAGCCTAGCAAGGTTTCCGTGGGGCACGCCTCAAGGAACCCCGGATGTCGAGAAAGCAGCTCCTCCAAGTCTGGGTCCACCTCTGACTCCGGGAAATAGAAAGAGTAAGAATGCGCCTGGCCATCGATCGTGCCTCCTCTGCGAAGCATGAAACAGTCTGCTGCAAACCTCCCCTGGCACGAGAAATCGCCGTACGCCATCATCTCTAGGGAGGCAATCCCATCCTCACCAAAAACCCAATCCGCAAAGTGGCGGAATTCGTCGTTCAACACCGTTACGGAAACATTGCGACCAGTGTCGCCGGGTAGTCCCAGCACCCACCCTAGCATCCTTTCGTCCGCAAACAGAAATTCCTGCCTGTATTCGGTCGGCTGGGACTCGGGGTCAAGAAAATTATCCCAGTCCCCCCTTCCGAACGCCCAGGACCCGAATTTTCCTATATCCGACCCCGACTGCCTTATGTGTAAAATCCGCAAGCAATCCTTCCTTTTGAAAGGCTCAAGAACCTCCTTCTGGCCCATTATTAGCTGCTGTGACAACAAAGGATCCAGAGTAATCTCACCAAACGAAAAGGTCGGCAAGCCAGGCCAATGCATTCGAGCTGAAGATCTCCCAGAGGATTGGGGGACTGCTCGTCAAACCAAGAGCCGTGATCCAGTCTTAGTTCATCAGATTCGCCATCTTCAGACTCGTCGCCGTCAAATTTGGTATCGCCCCCGAACAATTGATTCCAGAATGACTCGCTTACGAGACCCAGAGGGTTCATATCCATCTCTTCTTCAAAATTATCAGACTCGTCGTCAAGGTCGACGGCCCTGACATGGTAAACAAACCGCCGAAGAGTGGATGAATACCGGGCAGCTATCGTACGCCAGAGAGACTTGGTATCGCAAGGACCTGGGACTGACACATAAACATTCTGCAACCCTCGCGCTGTGTTGAGGAATTCCCGCACTACCACATCCGCGTCAATCGGATCATGAAAATGAACCGGCTGGTATATTTCCAAGCTATCGAGGGTCAGCTCAGACTCTGGATCGACGAAGAAGTGCAAAAACGAATCCCAGCCAGAGCAGCGGCGAAGTGTGATGGATCGAAGCGACGGGGCTCTCGTGGCACATGCCAGCCCCTGTGCATATGATGTCATATCCAAGCCGGACAGTGACAAGGTTGTGAGGGCAGGATATTGTAGAGAAGCTGACGTGGGTTCGACCTGAAACACGAGCCTGGACACATAAAGGTCAGGATATCCCATCCTACCCCAGTGACTCGTGACGCGGTCCCAGCGGATGAAGTCGAGCGTCAAGCCGCGTAAGTGTCTTGCATTATTTCGCGTGGCGGCACCGAGAGCTACGATGTCGTTTCTCGTCCGTAGTCCTGCCCAGGAGATGGTTTTCAAACAGTTCAGGCTTCCCAATGCTAGCCCATGTTTCGAATAGCCACCCACACAGCTGCCGTCGGTGACTAGGCAGAGATGCTCCAGGCTTTTCTGGTGGATGGGTATATATCCGTCTGGGCCGAGAAGGTGCTCGGGGACATACACGCCCACGTTCCAGCTAATACCCGTGAGCGAATGTTTCGAGACTGAACTGTTTCGCGGCTCACGTGAATTCTCGGAGTTTGCCGACCTGCAGCTTGCCGGCGACCTGCTGGAAGCGATCACAGAACTGTCGAAAATACGAATTGCTGTCTTCCACCCGGCCGGTATAATAACTGCGGCTCGGTGGCTTCTGCAAGAAGGTGCTAGTGACTTGTAGTTTGGTGACTCGGTTCATTAACCCTTGTTGACTTTGTGCAGCCTTCAGCACCGTCTCCTCGTCGGTGTCGCTCGGGCGGCTCTCATCCCCAAACCGCATGGTCAGTCCATGTACTTCATACTTTCGCGATGCCGCGAAGCGGTAGAAAGTCTTCGAGACCTCGCATAGTGTTTGGAGATCGCGCAGATCTGTGACCTGTCGTTGTTGGCTTTTGCAATCCAAGCAGTTGAGCGGCATATGGGCCAATTACCTGCGCAATGACATAGGCCAGTATTTCCGGCGGCAACGATTTTGGCATTTTAAGTTCAGGTGCTTTCTGACGCAGTACTGTGTAGTACAATTGATGATGCCCCTGGAAAATGTCGATGATGTTCGCCCGCGGCAGGTGCAGTTTGAGATGGAAAGCGGTAGCCGAAGTAGCGACCGTCAGGTAATTAGGTTTGGTCCTGGTGCGGTCCATTTGCATTTGGCACAGCCTTCACATGAGAAGAGAAGAGTGGGGGCTGTGCGGATCAAAAGCCTGAAGCGGAGGATTCTATCACCCTTGAGCCGAATCTGGATGCTTTAGGCGCAGAAGAAAACAGGTGGAAGTGGCAGCGCCCCCTTCCTTGGGGCTACGGCATCCCGCACCGCCAGGATTTGTTTCGCGGCGGCTCTGGTCCGCTCAATGGCCGCGCCTGGGCGTAAGATCAACCCCAAGCCAACAAGCCAACAGCAGCTACAGTATTATTCCGGCGCGAATCACCGTCGCGGCCTGTGAGAGTCGCTAGGAGGGGGCAACCCCGCCGACTAACAAAGAGTCGGCCCAGGTTGCGTGGGGAACTCCTTGACATGCTGTACCATCCACCAATGGTGGTAGGCATGGCTCCTGCCCATTGGCAATGCGAAGGTGTCGTCGTTTCATCCGTCAACCGTACTCAGGTGCACTCCCCAGCACCAGGATGGCGCCTGCGCCTACGCGGGCATGTCGCCGCTCCCGCGCCAGACATGTTGCCCAGCGGTTCCGTAACGTACAGTAGCTACCGTGCCGCCCATCCTACCAAGAGCTCGACCACACCGTAACGAGATCAAGCGGCGCGTTACACCACGACCGGCCGTGGCGCGTTAGACCGCTCGGCTTTCTCCCACACCGATCGTCATCTCCTAGGCGAGCTACACTGGCAACCCGCCCTCGACGCCGGCAGTCGATGGGCAGCCCGCGGGCGGCCCAAGGCATTCGCCCCACGTGCACCCAGGCACGACTGACGCAGCTTCCCTGGGCTGGTTCCCGTTGATTCATTGCGTAAAAGAGCGCGTGTTCTTTTTCGACTCCTGAGGGGAGAACAGCCGGATGACCAGCAGCGCTACCTCCTGCGTCAGCCGTTCCGCCACCCCCAGCACCATCACGGGGCTCATGTGCACGCGAGTCCATCAAGCAGCCGCCCTTTCCCCTCTCTTCCTCTCACGCGGTCTTGACCCCGAACGTTTGACTTCGCGCGGACGCGACAAGGTGGGGCCTAAAGTGGTCTACCGGACCAATAACACGCCGCGGCCGAAAATCACGCTCGAGTGGCGCACCGCCGCGGGGCCAACGCGAGAAGCTGCGCTCCTGAGCAGCGCGCTGTTTCGTACGGTACCGTACAGTAGTCGCCGTGGCTTTGAGACGAAGGCTACTGCACCGCACTGCATCCTGCAGCGCCACCTCAGAAGACGCTATGCGCTCCAGAGCAGACGTCAAGGTCTTGGCATTCTGGCTGGGCGTTACATACCCGACACTATGAGGAGGGCTGCTGGGGGGGGGGGGGGGCGTCGACGTCGTATTCTCTACCTGGAACATCCAGGGGTCCATATCGCATGATGTGATTCGGCAACCTTGGCCAAAGCCGCCGTGACGCGCCAGATGCCTTCCAAACTGGCCTTGCGCGGCAGCACGCCATTGGATCGGCAGTTGCGCTCGGCTCCACCGCATGGCCACCGGCGAAGTCTATTTCGAGGGGCATAGGGTGTGTGACATGGGGTTCCTGACAGAACATTCTAGAAGACGGCAATTGTCCGCTTGGGAAAATACGTGCACCCGGAAATGGGCTCCGAGTGGTGCCACTCAATAGCAGCTGTATCGTCGCCTCAGCACGTGTCCAGCACATGTAACACAGGCTGCGCACAGGAGGCAGCATCCCATCTGCAGCGCAGCCCCAGTTGAGGTGAAGTCGAGTGCAAACCCCTGGCCGCCGCTCCGCCGACCATCGAGTTCGCCGAGCCGCGCAAGGCGATCGCAACCGGCGCTGTTTGTCTACAGTAGCATGAGTAGCGTTTAGACCCGGCCGCTTTCTCACGTGCGCTGCCCGGCAAGGGTGGTAGCGTTTGTCCGGAGGCGGACCGGACGTTCCTGCAGCAGACAACGTACAGCACCGCAGCAAGGGTAGGCAATCGGGGCGTTACGACGTGTGTTGTCCTGTGTGACTTAGAGCAACAGCGTCAGAGTCCAGCAATGTTAGATTTCAGCAGTGTTAGATTTCAGCAGTGTTAGACTTCAGCAGTACATACAGTCTAGTACTGTACGTACAGTACAGTGCAATGCTGTACAGTACCAGTACTTACAAACTCGACCACCCCTCTAACTCGACCACCCCTCTCACTCGACCACCCCTCTCACTCGACCACCCATGCTGCGCGTCATTTAGCGTGATGAGATGTGCCGGCCGTGCCCTTGACACCGAATTGCTGCGATGCTGCGCGGCCGGAGAGCAACGCCCCGGTATACTGCACGTGGCTATTGCAGCGGCACTCCCACGTAGCACACACATAGAGCGCAGCACGCGCGCCTCCATCGGCAAATCAAGTTGACAGGCCCCGGAAGCTGCCATACAGTACCCTGATGCTGCCGTGCAGTCTTGTTCCCGACGCTGCCGTGAACCAGCACTGTCATCACCTAACGCGGTCGTAACCTAACCCTGCCACCTCACACGCCATACCCTAACACCGCGCAACCTAGCGAAGTCGTAATCTAGCGCCGCCATAGCCCGCTGCTGTTGTCCCTGTCACGTCGTTCCCTACAGCTCTGAGGTCCGTTACGCTTCTCATCCATAGCCCAGCCCCCTCCACCTCGGCCTGCGTACGTCGGACACCACTGTACCCATCCAGTTGCCTGCATCCTGACTAGTTCGACAAGGCCGGCCCAGAAAGGGCGACCGCTTTTGTGCAGCTGTCACGGCCCGCAGGGACTTGCTCTAGAAGAGAGTGCACCGCAGACACAAGCCCAGTCCGTCGGGACTGGCTAAACTCGACGGCCAACAGAGGGTCGGCCTAGGAGGCCGGGGGCACTTGGCATGCTGTACTTACTGTACCATCCACCGCTGAGGGGCGGGGTCGCAACGGCCGTCGCAGCCCGCAACCGTGACGCCTAGCAAGCCGGCGGCCGCCCCTCTCGCCGGTTCGCTCTATTGCACGATTGACACGTCGCGAGTGGAAGAAGCGAACAGAGATCGTGTGCAGGTGGGAGAAGTCCGGCAAGCCATTGAACTAGAGATGAGGGCCAAGGACGGCCGGGCAGCTTGGCGGTGCGCCGCGGTCGTGAGGGACGCCCGGGCCGCGGAGCGCATCAAGGTAATCTTCAGAGACGAAAACGAACTGAAGCAGGTAAAGGAGGCTGCGCAGAAGACAGCCGTCGTCGGCGCAAGAGTCATGCGAGATCAGCTCTATCCAGTGAAGGTGGACAATGCGAACAGGAGCAGGGTGCTCGATGCAGAAGGAAACGTGCTGCCAGGGGCGGCCGAAGCTCTTGGTGCGGAGAACAGGGTCAACATCGCTAAGGTGTCTTGGCTGAGCAACAAAGACTCGGGAAAAGCCTACGGATCGATGGTGGTCTATGTCACCAAGGAGAGCGACGCGAGGCGGCTCGTCGACGGCCATAATTTCGACCTGGCCGGCGAATCGGCTACCACGAACGTGTTTGAGCGACGCACCGGACCCGTGCAGTGTAACAACTGCCAGACCATTGGGCACAAATCGTTCCAGTGTAAGAACGCGCAACTCTGCGGAAGATGTGCGATGCCGGGACATCAGCGCAAGGCGTGTCAAGCGGCAGAACCGAGATGCATGCCTTGCGGTGGGCCGCACGAGTCGCTCGCCCGGACCTGTCGTATGCGGAACACGCGCAGCAATGATGAGTAAGACCTTGAGCATCTTACAACTCAATGTGCGAAAGCGAGAGCCGGTCCAGCAAAGCTGGATGAATGACGTAGGACTCAAAGACTATGGGGTGTTGGCGGTCTCGGAGCCATACGCAATAGTAGTGGATGGCAGGGTTGTCACCAGCCCGATGTGGCACAGCAACTGGACAAAGTTGATACCTACACAGAGACACGATGCGCTTTGGCCGGTCCGGAGCATGCTCTGGGTGAGGAGCGATCTTGAAGCGGAGCAGGTCCCTGTTCCCTCGGCGGACCTCACAGCAGCGGTGCTTCGGCTGCCGGAGAGGGATGTTCTGGTCGTGTCTGTGTGTGTGCGAGGGAGGAGCCCGGGGATGCTGGTCTCTGCCGTGGGTGCACTGCACGAACTGATCAGATCGTTCCGCGACGGCGCCGGCAGGCGCGCCGATGTGGTGTTGGTGGGAGACTTCAACCGGCATGACCTGCTCTGGGCCGGCGACGACGTCTCGGCCAGGAGGCAAGGTGAAGGTGAACCGATCATAGACCTCATGAACGAGCACGGCCTTCGGAGCCTGCTGCCGAGGGAAACGAGGACATGGCAAGGCTCGGGTCAGGAAAGCACCATCGATCTGATATTGACCACCTCAGAGCTGGCAGACGAAATGATGATTTGCGCCCCGCACACGACGGATCACGGGTCAGACCACCGGGCAATACAGACGACCTTCGACGTAGCGCTGCCCGAGCGGGTCACGACACCAAGGTTGATGTTCAAGAACGCGCCTTGGAATCTCATCAGGACAAGAGTGGAGGAGGGCCTCAGGGAGCTTTCGTAGACGGCCGGTGTGCAAGAACAGGCCGACCAGCTCATGCGCGTTGTCGTATTGGCGATCGATGACCTTACGCCACGGGCAGAACCTACGCCTTACGCCAAGCGTTGGTGGACGAGGGATCTGACGCAGCTGCGCCGGTCATATACATTCTGGCGAAATCAAGCCAGGGTGCAACGGCGGGCGACTCAGGTGTGCTCGGGATTGGAACGACGAGCGAAGGAAGCAGCAAAGGAATATCACGACGCTATACGGAGACAGAGGAAGGCGCACTGGGACGACTTCCTTGCCGAGGATACCAACATTTGGAAGGCCGCCAAATATCTGGAACCTGGACAGGACACCATGAGCGACAAAGTGCCGCCACTGAAGAAGGAGGGTGGAACCATGACCAGAAACAGGGCGGAACAAGCAGAGCAGCTACTCGACACGTTCTTCCCCCCACTGCCAACGAGAATTGAAGAGGAAGGTCTGCGTTCACAACGGAGGGCAGTAGCCATGCCGGCTCTGACTCTGGAAGAGGTCGAAGTCAAAGTCATGGCGGCGAAGCCGTGGAAAGCAGCCGGAACCGATGGCCTCCCGGCGATGATGTGGAGACAGCTCTGGCCCGTAGTGAAGCACCGCGTTCTGGCACTCTTCCAGGCGTCGCTCCGGGATGGCGTCGTGCCCGATCCGTGGCGGGCAGCGAAGATTATCCCGCTAAAGAAGCCCGAAAAGAGAGACTACACAGAGGCGAAGGCGTGGCGACCTATATCCCTTTTGTCAACGCTGGGCAAAACTTTGGAAGCGGTCGTCGCAGAACGCATATCGTACGTGGTGGAGACCTATGGCCTACTACCCGCGAACCATTTCGGTGCGAAAGTGACGGTCGGCCGAGCAAGGCCTCGTCTTCTTGCAAGAGCAAATTTACAAGGCATGGAGAGCCCGGAAAGTGCTAAGCCTGATCGGCTTTGACGTCAAAGGCGCGTACAATGAATGGTGTGTGCAAGGAACGATTGCTGGAACGGATGAAAGCCAGAGGGATACCAGACCAGGTGGTCAGGTGGGTCGACGCCTTCTGCACCGCTAGGACGGCTACGGTCGTGGTGAACGGGCACACGTCGGAACTACGCGACTTACCACAAGCTGGTCTCCCACAAGGGTCGCCGTTGTCGCCGGTGCTAAAGGTTTTTGTTCTTCAACGCAGACCTGGTGCAGCGGAGAGTTAAGGCGGCAGGCGGTTCCATCGCGTTCATCGACGATTATTCGGCTTGGGTGACCGGTCGCACTGCGGAGGCGAATCGGACCGGCATCCAGTCGATCATTGATGAAGCAATCGATTGGGAGAAGCGCAGTGGCGCGACCTTTGAGGTGGACAAGACGACGATCGTCCACTTCACGCGCGGCACTGCGCGAAATGACGTGTCATTCTGGATCAAGGGCACGGAGGTCAAACCCAAGGCGAGCGCAAAGATTCTGGGCGTGATCATGGACTCCGGATTGCGGTACCAGGAACATATGGCTAGAGCTGCCCAGAAGGGCCTGACCGCTGCCATGAACTTGAGGAGGCTGAAGTTGCTCTCACCGAGGGTAGCGAGACAGTTGTTCATGGCGACGGTCGCCCCTGCCATGGACTATGCGTCGAACGTCTGGATGCACGCGCGTCGAGCGAAAGAAACTGGCTGGTTGAACAAGGCGCAACGAATCGGTGCGCAGGCCATCACAGGATCGTTCCAGACCGTGGCAACCGCCGTGGCGGAGGCCGAGGCCGGCATCCGCGCAGTTGGGGAACAGCACAAGCAGGCTGCGACGAGGCTCTGCGTGGACCTGTGGACGCTGCCGCAAACGCACCCATTGGCAGCACGGCAGAACAAAGCAAGCAAGCGGTATCTCTCGCCAATGCAAGGCATTGCCGCACTGGTGGCCAAAGGTCCACGGAGCGAATGGAAGTCATTCACGAGTATGCATTGCGGCCATGGACGGACCGTATCCCCTTGTTGGGTGAGGACGACCCCGAAGGGGCCCAGACACCATATGACGTACAGAACATCCTGATAGAAACCGCGGCGTCGCAGAGGAACGACGTTGTGGGTATGGGAGGCGTCGTTTGCGACACAACGCTTGGCGGCATGGGCCACACTCTTGCCACTTTCATCGGACCTGGAAGCGAACAAAATCCGTACACGGCAGAGCTCGAAGCGGCAGCGACAACGCTCAGATCTATACCACCAAGCCTTGTCGCCCAGGATGTGACAATCGCGGTAGGTAACCGACCGGTAGTGGCAGCGATCAGACGACCTCAGCAGCAATCTGGACAGTGCACTATCAGTGGGATCTACGATCAGATGAAACGACTTCGGAAGAGAGGCTGTACCGTCAGACTGATGCGGGTACCGGTCGGTGAAGAAGAGTTCGCGCCGCGGCAATTGGCCAAAGCCGCAGCGAAACGAGCCACAGAAAGGAGATGCGAGGCGGAAGTGCCGTGGTACCAGACGAGGACGACGACGCCCCGGCTGGCTCTCGCCCAAGGGCGAGTGCGCGAACAACTACCGGAAGGCGTCGGAAGGTATTCGAAACGGATCGGCCAGGCGCTGCCGGGCAAGCATACCCGTACGATATACGACTCGCTGAAAAGGGAAGAATCAGATGTGCTGGCGCAGCTCCGCACCGGCATGGTTCGACAGAACAGCTATCTTCTGTGCGATTGCGGACAAGCGACAGAGACCGTAGAACACTTTCTCTTTCGACGCAAGAATTGGATGCCGCAGCTGGAAATCTTGCTCGAGTGCGCACGAACAAAGATTGGGAATTTGTCTTTCTTTTTGGGAGAAAAAGCTGCGTCGAATGACGACAGATGGGAACTGGACATGCAGGCCGTGCGTGCGACGATCAGATTTGCAATTGCAACGAAAAGGCTGGAATCGACCGGCGTCACCCAGGGCGTGGATCGTTAACGTGCGAATATACTAATAAAACAGCCTCGGTTGTAGCAGACCGTGCTTTAGTAGCTGAGAATAGGATGTTGAACACTTGAAGAACTTGGCCTTCATGCAGGCTTGCCATGAGATCCAGTACAGTACGACGAGGTTGGCTTGCAAGTGCTCTGTCGATTTTATGTGTGGGGCTTGGGATGTGGCGTACCAAATGAACCCGACTGTCATTAGGTACCGTAGTGTCCACGCCCTATAGGGACCTTCCTCCGGGCGTGACAAAAATCCATCCATCCATCCCCCGGTGGTGGTGAGCATGACTTCCGCGCATTGGCAACGCGAAGGAGTCGTCGCCTCTTCCGTCAACCGTACTCGAGTGCAGCCCCCAGCACCAAGATGGCACCGGCATGTCGCTGCGCATGGGCCGGGCTCATGTTGCCCAGAGTTTCCGTAACGTAACCACCGTCGTGCCTATCCTACCAAGAGCTCGATCGCACCGCAACAAAATTGAAATGACGCGTTATGCGCCACCAGACAGACGCATGGGATTTCTGCCGCACCGATCGCCAACTATGTATGAACATACCAGGCTCGCCACATTCCCAACCCGCCCTCAGACCACAGCGGTCGATGGGCAACCCGCGACCGCAAGCGTCCCCGCAAGCCACGAGTCCCTCGCCGAGTTTGTCCAGCATGGCCCAGGCACGTCTGACGCGCAGTGCCTGCGCTGCCTCGCGTTGCCTTGGTTGCGGAAAGGGTGCGCGTTTGGTGTTCGACTCATGAGGAGAGAGCAGCCAGGTGGATGGATGGTCGCAGTGGTGCCCCTCCTCTCTTTGACTTCGCCCAGCGGTGACGGAGTGGGGCCTTAAGTGGACCACTGGACCAATGGCACACCGCGGCCGAAAATCACGCTCAAGTGGCGCACCGCCGCCAGTCCGGAAGAAGACGCCCTAGGCCACGGCAAGCTGCAGTCTTGAGCAGTGCGATGTTTCGCGCTTGCCGCGGCCTTTGGCGATGTCATGTGCTGTATTGTACAGTACAGTAGCACCACCTCAGACGGCGCTGGCCGTTACGCACTTAACACTACGAAGAGGGCTGCTCGGGAGCGATGTCAAGCGAAAGCTGAGTCCCACCCATGGCCGCCCTCGCACGAAAATGCAATAGTCCAGCCGTTTGATTCCTGTTTAGTTGCCCTTCTTACGCTTCGTTTGCACAGCGTGCCGGCATCCTCTAGTTTGCAAAATTTAACACTTTGGGTGTGCAGGGTAGGTGCCCATGCTGCCGCGGGCGCCAGCAACGATCGGAACTTCCCCGCCCTGTCGCCAGGATAGAACAATCGCCAGGCAGCCCGGTGCCCCAAGCGGGCCTGACATAGCAACTCGCCACGGCAGCCGGTGCAGTTTACGGAGGCTACAATGCTGCAGCGCACCTGGAGCGAAGTGTCTTGCCGCCCAAACACCTCAACCGGCTCTGCCTTCGTCCGTGCAAGCCGAACAAGCAGGTCCCCAACCGTACGATGGCCTGTAGAGAGAGAAATAGGATGATTAAGCCGGAGACGAAGCTCACCTGCCCGGAAGAAGCGGCCGAAGGGACAGAGGCATCACCTCCGCGCGCGCCAGTGTCACACGGGGCCGGAGCACCGCGCTGCTCCTTGACGAATATCACTCATCCGATGACGCCGCACCCCGACCGCCATAAAGGCGCACCTAGGCAATCCTAGCCGTGCGGCCTCGGCCTCGAGTACAGACCGCGGAGCGCGTCGGTGCGTGCGAGTCGCCACCGACGCCCCGCGGCAAGGAGCAGAGCGCAATAGGACGTCCAGGTATCGTAATCATCGCCAGGTCGTAGTCCCCCCGTACGCCACCACCCGAGGTGCGAGCCACAGAGCCCGAGCGTGGCATGGGTGCTGCGATCGTTGGCTGGGTGTTTGCTCACGCTCTGCAACCTGTGGCGCCTGTGTCCTACAGTACGAGCCCGACGTGATGCCGAACAGTGCCGTCTTCAGGCTCACAACGCAATCCTGGGCCCGAAATGCCCGTCCGCTTCCGTGGCTGGATGCTTTGTAACGCCGAAGTCGCCGTCGCGATGCCACACGGTGACAGTCGCTTGACCTGCAACGCTCTCTGCAAGGACATGCAACAGCTACATATAGTGTGTCGAGGCGCCCATTTTTGCAACAGCAGCTGCGGCCGTCGCAACGCAATATCGGTACGCATGGGCCCCTACAGTACAGTAGCGATGTACAACGGCAGAACGGATCCGTGTTATCCTGCCGAGTTCTCCTTGCACCTGAAGAGCCCGCGTCATTTTTGATCTGCGACCAGCTCTAGGCGCCCTGGCTTACCGTTTTGTGCGCACTGTATGATGGCCGGATCGTGGCGCGAGAGCCGGTGCGTACAGTCTCGATGCCGTTGCTGGGGAAAAGCTTTCGCCCTGACCCCTGACCCCCGACCACGGGATTCCGATGTCGGCGTCGAGGGCGTGCTGCTATGTCGCCATGAGAATTTACCAAACGTCGCGGGGTGGGTAGCACTCTTCACATCAAAGCAGCATGGCGTTAAAGAGTACTGTTCATGGTGCACTGTACGGAGCAGTGCCGGTGTAGTGGCGTATTGCTCCAGAAGAGCCAGCGGCCTGTTACGCGTTGAGGGCATGCTCTGGGCTAGCGCAACACTAGTTGAGCGTGATTTTCCGTTCGGGGCGTCGTATTGGGCCGGCAGTTGCGACCACCCCCCACTGTGTGGCTGCGGCCAAAGTCAAAATGGTTGGCAGGTGTCGGTGACAGATCGCTCCAGAAGGTGGGAAAGCAGCGTGCCTGGGTGTTCGGGGTCCTGGTATTGTGCGCCCGCGATTCTTGGGTGCGAACCGCAATGAAGGGGGAACACCGTCGTTCCGCGTACAGTACTGTAGCATTTTGGCGGTCCCCGTGGAGGGCGCGCGGAGCTGGACGGCTCCCGTCCGCAAGCAACGGGAGGGGGTAGGGTCTTGCTTTGGTTAGTTAAGGGGCGTACGATAGGTGGGCACGCGCTGTCGGCACGGGGTGTGGAAGGTGAGCAACCGATGCTGTGCTGTAGTCAGCTTGCGAATCATATCTAGCGAATCGCTTTTCGCAGCGCTGGAGTTTCAAGGGACATACTGTAACAGTTGTTCTCTTGTGCCACGCAGAAGTCTGTCGTGTGGGTGGACAGCAATCTGATGCGCTGGGTGTTTGACCACGCTTTGTAACCTGTGTGTGCCACAGCCTAAGGGGCCTGACGCGTGAAGCTGAACAGTGTCATTTCCAGACTAATCACGCAACACTGAGTCTATCGAGCCATAGTATCGGCGCGCATGGTCCCCAGCTATGAACGACATAATAAGAATGGATACAAGTTGTCTCCCTCTTTGTTCCTTCGTCTGCTCTTTCCAACCCGTTCGATTCGGGCTCAGACAGCCGGTTGCGCTCGTCGTTTCGGGTGCTGGATATAGAACCCGAAACACGTAAATACCATTCAGTTTGCCCGCCTGGGCAGATCTGCACCGTTAGTAGGACGTACAGTGCGGTACAGCGTAGGCCGGGGCTTTCAAGCTGGCATAACCTGCCCTTGTTTGCGTGAAAGTGACGTACACCAACACTATAAAAACACGCCACTCTTGGAACGATTCAAAAAGGGGCCTTGTTTCAGAATAGCTATGTCTGCCATTGTCGAGCGCGACACTGTACGATACAGTTCTACTTAATATGAGTCGAGAGTATATTACAGGGATCTGTACCTCATTTCAAAGTGGCCATGAACGAATACAGAGCTATGCAGGTTGCCTATAGCCACCTTTTCAAAAACTGGGTGAGGGAGATGTCTGAAACGTGCACTGGGGATCCCCTTCGTATTTATGTTGCAATGTTATACTGCCTGGACAGGAAGAGGCTGCTGGAAGCTGTCAACAGCAAGGATGTTCGGAAACAAACGGCCGAGATAATGAAAGAAGCTGAGTCCAGAAGGGCGAATGATGGGGCCGGGGGGGCGCGGACAAAACGACAATCTGTGCGAGCCGAAAGTGCAAACCCGCGTGAGGCAAAGGGAAAGATAGTAAAAGGGAAATCCGGGGCAAGTCAAAGGGATCCTCCGAGGGCCGTTGGCGTTAAACAGAAAGGCGAGCCGAGCGTGAAGGCCACTAGAGGGGCAGGAGGACGTGTCGCTCCCATTACACCCGTCAAGCAAACCGTTCCGGGTCGGCGGTCAAAACCGACCGGCGCCGGGGTGGCGCCAGCGGCCAAAAAGGGCCCCGCTCCACCTGCTACGCGACCTGGACCGGATGCTGACCCTAACAGTAGTGACGAAGATTTCGACCACGCCGATGGGAGTGGGGCCCAAGAGTGTGCTACTACTAATGGCGGCAGGAAAGCTGGCGGAGACATGTCACAGGTTGCCCATTTGTGGCTGGGAGAGTCCGAGTACCGCAAGAAGAAGCTACTGCAAGAGTACGCTAAGTCACGGGATGACAAGGTCCTGCTTCTAACAAAGGGCAATATACAAGCGTACCTGGGCGACAAGGAATTGCTGGGAAATGAGAACCTTTCCGTCGTTGCGATGCTCGATAGGTTCATTGAGTATGTAGATGGACATGAGCCTGGATACTTGATGAACGTCAAGTTGTAAATAAGTATATGCACGTACCAGTGGCTCCAGTTTCTACCGAATAGCACAATAGCACGGGGTGCGTGCGACGCAATCATGAATTCTATAAATTTTTAGTATCACTCCAAATAAAACTGCCATAGAGGACAATCACCCGTGTATTGACTACGTCAGGACCCAGCCGCGAGTGTTAAGTCAAATATACCGCGTCCTCGAAAGGCTCAAGTCGTTCGGGTGGCTGCGGTTTCACGAGAATAGCGACAGTGCTGAGCCCTGCAGATTTCAAGCAGCCTGTCATGGTCACTCATTAGGGCAAGCTCGTTCTCCGGGATGATCTACCCGAATTACCAGGTGGCTGCACGCGATCTTATCCTTCCCACGTTCCTTTTCACAGCAACACCCCCCCCCCCCCCCCCCCCTTCCGGGCTCATTCTCTCCCGACACAGCCGCCCAAGCCAGTTTCGCGACTTGTGGTTTATTGAAAGACAAAGCTGTCGCACTTGGGCGCCCCGCTGGCGAGTAGCAAATTGAACAATAAGAGAACGCTCTTGCACTGACACTGTACAGTAACATGCCGCATGACAATATTTACATTTCAGCGCATCGCCCCTCTCGGCTGTATCGATAAGCAGATAGGCCCCCACTACTGCACGCCTTGGAAACCCGTCTCGGGAGATTTTAGCGATCCATAGGCCGATGGACGCAAAACATCACGAGCACAATAATAGAATTGCCACTCAGCGAAGGGCAAAAATAGTTATGCCGTGGCACAATGAGCAAAACGATCTTCGCGCATTTATAGCCACTCAGCGTTCAATATATTGGCCCAACTGCTCTCTATGTCCTCCTTCCCGGGCCAACGGAGGGAGAAAAGACGCGCGTATGGCACAATATCCACCATTCGTGGATCCTTACGCCTGTGCTTTAACATATTGACCGACCAGTAGCTTCGAGGTTTTTGCATTCGGTTTCGGACGCCCCGTGGCACCCGGTCGAACGACGAGAAATTGCCTGCACATCTAAGCCTTGCAGCCCGGACTCCCGGTACAGGGAGCGGAAAAAGCACCTCAACGGCGCGATAGAGGCAGTAATTACGGAAGTTTGGAGAGCAAGCTCTGTGATGATGCTTGCAGTTATGTTGGTGGAGGTTGGGTTTGTGTTCAGACTTGGCTCCAGATATCGGAGTCGCGCGCCAACAATCGGTATAAGTCTTAAAACGTCAGAAATGTTGTTGGATGCTGAGTACAGCCACTCGTCAGAGCGGTGGCGGACTGACATACAAAAGGCGGAATGAGAAGGCACAGATTACGAATGCCCGCTTTTGCATTTGCAAACGAAGGCCACATACCAGTTTGATGGCAGCTGCCCAAAGGCCGAGCTCGAGTATCAAACCGGACAGTTCAACACCAACCCATCGCCAGAACTTTTGACTGTCAGCTGAGTACAATGTATGTATTGTTGAATACAGCAAGCCCTACCATATCTTCGCTCCCTTCCAATAGGGCCCAAGGTTGGTTAATCTTCCCGCGAACGCCCAAGACGAGCACAGATGTTCCGGTCCAAAGTCCAGTAATGACCGCTAGAGCATTTGCTGTCCGGAGTCGACATTTTGAAACGGAAAAGCTCGCGATAAACAATGCGGTAGAGATCCTGCAAAGTCCCTGACATAAAACGTAAAGCAACTGGTCCGCGTACAGTGCCTGTTTCCCATATGGATCAGCTTTTTGTCCGTATTCGCACCATGTAAAGATAAGCACCGGATGTCCTACAATTTCCATTTTGCTGCGCTCTTGGTCCGTAATACTGGACAGCGCGAGCCCGTAACCGCATTGAGTAGCCAAGAATATCATCCCGACGTGCGCAACAGCGCCACCCTTGGCTGGGGTTAGCTGAAAGGTGTTGAATGGAGTTATACCGCTTACAAACGCTGCATAAATAATGTAGTCATCGCACCCCAAACAAGTAGTTCGCAGCTTGCTCCAGGTGCGAGCTATAATTGAAAGAGCCGACCAAGCAAGGAAGATTCCTGTGGTGGACACGAGCAAAGAGCTTGTGGTTCCCCCCATGGTCTGAGTATTTCTTGAGAGTAGCGTTGGCGATGGGGAGCTTCGTCACGGCGTATGTATCCAGATTTTGTCAGTAAGTTAATTCCGGCAAAAGAGAGTAGATGGCCTAGCAGTGCCGTTTCGCTCTGAGCGATCCCTTTTATCATGCTCTGCTGGCCCTACTGTTGCAAAAGCCACCTTTCTGTGAAGCCCCAAGGCGAGTGCGGTCCATTCAATTGGCATAAAGTAGAACAAAAGTCAATTTCTACAGGACCTGCAAATAATTGAGGCGGTAGGGATTGCTAGAGTTAGGGGCCGTACCTGAAACCTAGCCTAGCAGTTCAGAGCACGCCTGGCAGAATCTGGCCCAGGTGGGCTCCTGTATGCCCAGTCACCCCAAACCGCGCGGCAGGCTCGGGGCACATAATGCTACGGGCGTCCCCTATCGGAACGCCAAATGACTCGTCTCGAACTGTTAGCATTTGTGGCGCGCGGTTGCCTGCACACATGCCGATGTTCATGCCTGCGCGGAGAGCTCATGGATAGCGGATCGGGCCTTGTGGTGAAATCGCCGGCCAGAGAGGCAGGAGTGGCACGGCTAGTAGCCGATCGCGCTCTGCATCTCTATTGGATCATCAAGAGCCCCGCTCGCTAGTGGACTCATTCGAGACCGTGATCCGGGCCACATCGGGTTGCACCCGCCCTTTTGCTCCTTCGAAGATTCTTCTTTGCCACCGTAAACGCTAGAACTAACAAAAAAATCGTAAATTATGTTCACTGAGCGGATCCGATGTCGGCTGTCGACGCGGCCGGACTGATTCACGCCAATTGCCATATACCTCCCTCCAACCACGGAGGCCGTCGAGTTCCGATCGGCAATTTGCACCATCCGGCTATGCCAGAGCTGTCGTAGGTGTACTGTACGCAAGGCCTTTCTCTCTCTTCCCATTTTCCATGCACGCTCCTCTGCCTGGCATGACGCATTCTTGCTATTCTGCACCCGAGGCCAGTTGGGTACGGTACAAGAGGGCGTCGGCCACAAGGTACACAACTCAAAGCGGGACAAGCAATATACCACGCAACAAGGTCGTGCTACTACTGCGTTCCAGCCCAATTTTGGCTCTCCTGTACGGCCGGCGGATTGGCATGCTTGACCCAGAGTTCGCTCGCAAAAAAAATCCGAAAAGGCACAAAAAAGGCGGGGCAAAAGGCGGGGGGCGGCTGAATACTCTTCCCCCAGCGAAACCTTCAATTGCGCCTGTAGGTCGGCGTTGCGACGTATGGCGGGGTGACTCACTCGCGACGGCTTATGGCACATTCCTGAATTCCCAGCCTTCGTCCTTCCGCCCACATCACTGCCGTCTGAACGCAGTCGAACCATCAAGCTCCTCCGGCCCGTCGTCCTTGTCCGCATCGTGAATTGCCCGCCTGCCCTCACCTGTGTCATTGCGCAAGCAGGGGCCGACTGTGAATCGCCGCGCTGCGATCATGGGGCAACGCTATCGGAAACAGGAGGCATTGTCAGCGATGACAGGGATGTCCAGCACATGTGCGATGAACAGCCACCGGTACGACGGATCCGCTTGCTCCGCGGCTTCGTTTGTCGCGAATGCAACCACTATGTGTGAAGTATTTTCACGATCGACCCCGCGCTTATTGATGGGGGTTTGCCAGTATCGGCCTATTCATCCATCTGGACTTTTCGGCTCTTGTCCTGTTTATTTGAGTATGGCGGAGATGGCGTGCACGGACCATTGGGTTAGCGAAGCCGCGGCCCCGCGGTCCCAAAAGACGCGGAGCTACCAACGGTGCGTGGGCAACTTGTTCGACGGACTAAGCGCTGGTCGCTAATCTATCTATATGTTCCGTTTCACTCTTATCCTTGACTGGCACAAGTGCTGACCACTTGTCTTTTCCTTCTTTACGGCGTAGTAGGGCGACAGCAACCGCCTGGCAATCGAGCAACGCTACCGGCATGCCACAGTACTGGCTGCGACATTGGTCCTATCGATATTCGATTAGTTCATCACAATCCCGGCGTACATTTCGCCACCATGGCATGGCTCGCTATTCGGTACCGGAGTTGTCCGTCTGGCATTGGTTGCGCCTTGGTGGCAGGTTTTGGTCTTTTCACGATTCAAAACACGCTGCACTTTGCCTTAATCATTCCGATATTGGTCAACGCCCTGACAGCTACGTGAGCACGAGTCTTGAAATGGACTGAGAATTCGGGGTGCTAGCCCGGCTTGCCCTTGTCGATGATGATCGAGGGGGCGGGTACCGCCCCCCCCCCCCCCTCCGGAACCCTCCCTAGCGCTGGTTTGGTACAGTATTGTACGACTACTACATTATCTACAAAAAAGGGGGGGAAACAAACGCGTCAACCATTGGCCATCGGGTCCAAAGCCGGCAGGTCCGTCTGCGGAGTCCAAAGCGCAGCCATCTCACACCCCGGCCCCGGGACTATCCTTGCCATCCTTGTAGCAAGTTTTCGCTTCACTGTTTCCGACAACATAACGCTCGCGTACTATATTCAAAGCTTTTCTGACGTCCTTGCGAATCTGTCAACATATTCAGTCATTTTTTTCGTCCGCAGGTGGATGTCTGGCTCATTACTAGTTGCCATCTTTACCTTGCCGGCGGCCGAGGACTCTGCATGACCAAGTGGATCCACATGCGGACGCGCCGACGTCTTCTCCAGGTTGCCTGCTGGCTCTCTGGTCTGACAAGCACAGGCATTTCACTCAGCCACATAGGCAGCCTGACTAGTAGCTATTGACGTTCTGCTTGCTGCTGTTGGACTACCATGCTATGGCGTCAGCATTGGCTGCTTGCTTGGGAGAGGGGTTGCGATATACCCTGAGACATTGCCCCCGGCCCAATTTCACTGAGTCGCTCCGGCCTGCTGTTAATGCAGCTGGCTTACTGTACGCAATGTGGGGTTCCAGGAATTTGGCTCACAGACGCGCCTAGTACTGTACATTAGGTGGGTGCAATTGGTCTCCTAGCCGGCTCGAACCGCTCTATGCCATCATGACCCTGTGTTACAATTTCTTGCCTCGACGAGCGTACGAGCCGCCCTTGTGGAGCGAAGCGGAGGTTATTCTGTATTAGCATTTGAAGTGTGTCACGGCCTGGGGTCGGCTGGAAGAACCCGGACCAGGCTTCGGTGGACACGTGGCACTCACCACCAGCCTCCGACCAATATAACACCGTAGCAGCCACAAAACTCAAGTACAGCGCGCTCTCACTGACCCAGGACGTACAGTACCGGCGCGAGACTTCCATCGGAAGGCCGATGCCTGATTTGAGCGGGTTACATCTGCAGACGGGCGTGCGGTAGGCGGTGGCCGTATTTTATGACCCCTAAAGGTGAACTTGTACCCGCAGGGAGCCTGTCTACTACGGAACACGGCGTGGACCAGCACCACACCCCATGTCTACGAATGGGGCTCCTTGCAATATCAAAATAGAGCATTTGACAATAAGATAAGTGCGAGCGATTCTCAATTCGTCGTACTATGTCTCATGGCCAATATTCGCTTCCGCCGTGAAAAAGCACACCTCTTACGTTTTCACAGAAGCCCACGACTGCGGCGTAGCAGCACACAAGTAAGCTCAAAGGCCCAAAGATCATCATCGGCAGGATATTTACAGCAAAGTGCCCTATCACCGTATGTGCGTTAGGTTGTGGTTTTGCCTCTCTGTACGGCCCCAATTGAGCCTGGCAAAAGAAACGCACCAAATAGTATCGGGCGCCGTGTGAGCGTTGCCCAAAATTCATCTCCGGCAAGTATGTCCCTGGCTGCATCCCACTGCCAGGGGCCCCGGATCCGGAATTTCGTCGTAAAGTGCGCACACAGAGCCCAGATAAGAGGGAGTCGAAGCCAGGTCTTGAGTCCGGCCGTTGTCTCGTTGCTGCCGCCTCGAAGCAACACACGTAGTATGTCCATGGGCCCAGGTGCTGAACCCATGTCCAGAGCAAGTTGATACGCGTAGCTCTCATGGTCAACGCCATAAGTAATGCGCGATCCAGGCGGGTGTTTAAGTCGGTAATGAGGTTCATCGGCGGATCCTAGCGTGCGTGATAGCTCGCCATTCTTGGCTACTAAGTTGTAAACCCACAGCTGAGCCTGCATTTCAGACAAAGGGGGGATAGCTCCGAGGGAAGGGCGCACAAAGCCTATAAACCCGACGGTGTGATCATTGCGGCACCAGATGTTGCGGACAGGCTTGCAAACAAATAAATCAAATCAAATCCGGGGTCCAATTTGATTTGATTTGGATAGGGAAATCCTCGATCTGATTTGATTTGATTTGATTTGAGTCCATTTGGATCTCATTTGGATATCTGGATAGCCCCACTTTTCTCCCACGACGAAAGACATTGAGCAGCTCCTATAAGGTCCGCTTTGAGCCGGCCTCTCTGAGCTGTGACCATCTGTCCGGCAAGGCTAAATATTCGCTCTGGCTCCGAAGACATAGCCGGGATGGAAAAAAGATCAATTGCCATTCGCGATAAGCGTGGATACTGGCGTCTGCGGAGCAGCCAGTATTGGATCGGATCGTCAACCAAACAATCGCCTGGATCGGTACTCGCCACCCATTCTGCATACTCGTCACGCACGGAACACACTGAAGGCGCGGGTTGGGCGCCGAGCTTCCTAATTGAAGCCATGAAGTCATCAAGATCCGTTGTCATCCTCGACACAGTCGGCTGTTCCGGGATAGTATCTTGCTCGATCGGGAGACTTCGATACTCCTCCCAGAGCTCTTGCACCGCGGTCCTTCCTCTGGTCAACCAGTCCGGATGATCAGACCATTGCGACTCGACTGTCGACCAGCGGAATGCAGGGTGGAGGACGAGGCTCGCGAGGTACGCAGGGCTGTCCTCGGTGAGGGCGTAGTATTGGTCAAGCTTCATCCAGCCGAGATTGCAGCCAATTCGCAGGTAAGGCTCCTCGTCTCGTTCATGTTGCAACTTTGCCTCTTCCAGGTGCTTCAAAAGCCACTCCATTGTCAACAAAACCTCCCAAATCGCGCCGAATTTGCCTTCCCGCGGTCGGCCCTCTAGGCGTTTTGTCGCGATCTTCAATGGCTTCAGAATCGCCAAATACTCTGCAATAACGGACCAGTCCTCAGCGGCCATCCGATCATCCACAATTGTAGGCTTCTTGCGACACTTCTTCGGCATCGGTTTTGCCCCATTCTGTGTCCTTCTCGCCACGTATTGGCTCCACTCTGTCACTTCCGCTTGGACCAGCGAATCAAGTGCATTGCGAAGCGTGTAAGCGCGCTCCATCATCGCTTCGGACGAGTTCCAGCGAGTAGCGTTATCCATGACGACATCGTAGGTTGTTTTGTCTTCGAGGCCGAGGGCCGTGTTCTCAATGGATTGGAGCTTGTGGAGCCTTTCAATGCGCTGGCCAGACCTTTCCACCCAGTGAACAGTATTGTGCAGCTTGCCAATGGGGCCCTTTGATCTCCAGAGTTTGACCTCGTCTTGAATCTCTTTGTCGGCTTGACAATCCTCTTCGAACGCGTCGGCATCCGTACCGAAAAGAATGGATCGGGCGACGAGATTGATGATGTGGCCACAGCAACGGAGCCGACGATGTTGCTTTTTGAACCCCAACTCACGGCCCAAGTCTTCAAGGCACGTGTCGTTGCTCTCCGCATTGTCTGTGACAAAGTATCCGACGCGGTCCTCGAGCCCATACTCGTGAAGTATCTCGCTGACACGATCGGCGAGATTTTCCCCGCAGTGACGACCTTCAATCCGGGGCAAACCGAGGAGAAACGTACGGAAGTTCCCTTCGTCGTCAAGAAAGTGTACGGTAAGGCCAAGTAAGGACATAAATTTTCGAGAGGACCACGCGTCAAAGGAGACGTTGATGCGGCTCAGCGACCGACGAAGCAATTCCGTCACGACGCCCTTATGACGATTGAAGGATCGTACAATCCAGTCGCGGATGGTGCTATGGGTTGGGACGCTGCCCGAATCCACAATGGCGCTATTCGCGTAAGCCATAAGATCACGAAAGTATGGACTCTCCAGCTTGTGAAATGGGATGTTGTCGCACGACACCCAGCGTATGAGGAGATGCTGAAAGCGAAGCGGATCAAAGGACGAGATAAAGGCGTTCATCAAAGCCTGGTCCTTGGGTTGGTGGGTGTCGAGGTCAACCATGTTCAGAAGAGTGCGCTGCTTCTTCCTCTGTGGAAGCATTGGTCCGCCCTTGCAAACGTGGTGAACTTCTTCCATATGGCTGTTTGCCTGACTGGTGGAGGCAGCGTCGTACATGTGCGTTATGGTAGTCTTCTTGCGATGGCACAATTTGCAAAGCCAGTATCGATGACCGGAATCGGTGTTCTCGATGTCGAAGCCATGCTCCCATACCCATCCCGTCCGCGCTCGTTTTCTATGCTTGCGTATGGAGAACCCCGCGAGACGATTCCAATCAATGCCTTCATACCCAGCGTAGTCGATCGAGGGCGACGTGTCGCCCGTTCCGTCCACGTCGGGCTCTAATGGGTCAAAGTCGGGGGAGCTCTCGGGAACGCTAAAAGAGGTCGATGGGGCGCTGGAAAGGTTGCTTGACAGCATTTCGCCTCTTGTTGTTTGGGCCATTTTTGAGTAGGCTGAAGGTGGCTATTGTTGGCCATCTGCCACAAATAACTGGCTCCCACATGACAAGCACGCCCATGATATATCCTGTAGCCGAACGCGTCGCGTCAAGTGTAAAAAGAAATCTTGGTGACGAGGCTCGTCAAAAGCAAATGCGCGTGCGGCCACTTCCTGGCTACGCAGGCTCTCGACACTGATTGGTCGCAGTTACGGATATGGGGCTTATCCAAATAATCAAATATCCAAATGAATCTGGGCCATCCGATTTGATTTGATTTGAATCGCCGCAGGGGCGATTTGATTTGATTTGATTTGGATAAATTTGATTTGATTTGGTTAGATTTGATTACGATTTATCTGTTTGCAAGCCTGTTTCCTATCACGTCGGCTGCTGCCTACGCCGCTCTTATTTTCGCAGCTCTGTAGAGTCGGACGCGGTGTAGCCGTACGGACGGCTTAAGCAAGCGGTTTTTCTCACGACTCGCGTGAGGCCGCCATCGGGCGCAATCCGCTGCGTTATGGATGGCGGCGTGGGAAGTATGAATATGGGGATGTGCCGCGGTTGCGTCGGTTTTTGGGCAGAGTTTCTGACAAAACTCGTTGGTCGTTACTGGATTGTGCCGTGGTGTATGCCGGTTTGGGCGTGCGTATCGCAGGCATTGCGTGGCTGTGGTGCAAACGATGGACGACACTGCCCCCCCCGCAGATTATCCGCCAGCAAGCACGTGCTCCTCTTGCCACCAGCCGCTGCTGACGTACAATGCAAAGGCCGCTCACACCTCGGCGCTTACACTACCCGAAACATCTCCCCTCCGCTCGCCTTGCCTTCCTGGCCCGTGGCTCAGTCGCGATGCATCGTCGCCGCTCGACGCGACAAACATTGACTTCGCGGGTCAAGGCCCACCGCCGCCACGTTCTTCGGTACTTTTGGACACAGCACCGCCGATGGCGAATGAGACCCAACTGGCAGCGATGTGGTGTCAGGAGCCATCTTCAACAATGCAGCCATCAAGCCAGCCACTCGTAACCCATACGCCCACCACGCCCACGACAGCAGCTTCTCCCTCGCCACCGGCCATGCCGAAGTCGATACATGAGTGGCCTCGACCGTCGGTCCGGCCTCGGCCAGCGATAGCCCAGGCGCCTCCCGAGCTCGCGGAGGGGTTGGCGTCGACTATTGCGCCAGAGCAGCCTCAAGCGTCCTTAGCCGAACAACCGCACCTGTTGCCAGAGCTTTGGGACTGGATGCCATCACTGGAGTCTCGTCTCGACCCGGAAGAACCACTCCCCCTATTACCACCCTCTTGGACTTCACCTCAAGCAGTTTCTCCGGCGTCCGTAAAGCCTCTAGCTGCTACAAGCAATGGGCAGCCTATGGTGGGCGGAGGCGACCTGTTTGAGGGCGACCTGATGGATGTCAACCTGTCTTTCCTCGGAGACCGAGATAGATGGCTGTGCGAGCAAAAGATGGTTGGTTTGCCATGGCGTGCCATCTGCTCGGGTTATGCCGCTAAATACGCGTGCCCGAAGCCCACGTCCGGCTGTCTGGGCGCGCGCCTGTGGAGGTTGAAAAGGAAACATCCGAAGCTGGCCGATGCTCTGTCAGCACCTGTCACTCGAGCGAAGCGCAAACAGCTGGCCAGTCTGGGCTGGCGGTAAGAGGCGAGCGACGAAGTGGGGATTGCGAGCCCCGGGCATGCTATTGCGCTGGGTAATTGGGCTCAGACCGCGGGACACGTCCATCCAAGTAGCCTACGTACTCTGCATTCACACTGTACAATATAGGCTTGGGCCACAGGTTACCAACACCACGTCAGCCGTTCGAAAAACAGTGCCCTGGCCAATCGCCAAGGGGCGTGTGTCTGCCACGAAATTGGTCGGGTCCTCAAGTCCGTAATGTTAGAGTATTACAGTACGCGAATGAGCTTAAGATTAACCTGCCCATTGCTCAGATGGTGCCTTGGTCCGTCATCACTAGGCGTAATGAGGTTAAAATGTGCGCACACACTACCGACGTCTGCAGTCAGTCCACTCAGTCTTTAGACGTACCCACTTTCAGTTGGCGGCACGGCCTTCGCGTTCGCGCCCGAAGCGTGGCTCGCCTAAAACAGAAGACCCTCACCCAGTCGCTCTTTCTAATCCATGGCATCAAATATGGAGCACGGCAGGTAGAAATACCGTCTTCTGTTCGGTCAGGTCCGGTAAGTCTTACGTCTTACCAATTCAGGCGTCTCTCCCAGCCGACCCTTATGGATGCGATCTGGAGACACCCGCCTAGCCCATGAAACCGCAATCAGACCCACGGCTCAATCGGGGCCTGATGAATGCAGCACATATGGCTTGTGCCGACACCCGCTCCTTATTCCTCTGGACGTTCCAACCACCCTTGAATCCTTTCTTGGCTCATCCAAGCGGCCACTCAACTTACGCTGGCCCCAATCGGTCGACGTAGACGATGCTGTCGCCCATACCGCTCCAGTTGCTTCTAGAGGCGACGTGGTATTCTTTATGGCAGGGAGGGTGTTGCACTCGCCCGGAAAGAGGCCACTCGCGCATGAGGCAGGTGTAGGGCGAACTGCATGAAGTTTGCATGCAAGTTTGCCTTGCCAGGGGTCCCGGGCAGACCGGAAGGCGCCTATGAGGCTCGAAGAGAAGGAAAGGGCCGAGTATGAAGCTGGAAAAAGCGGGTAAAGGAGGCTTCGAGCTGCCTAGACAGGACTTGCGACATTGCAATAGTGCACATGGAATTGGCCGGGTCCGGCCCTTCTCCGGGGTCCTGAGCGGGCGTGTCTCGCTCGGATGGCGTCTTCAGTCCACTGCCCCGGGATCATGTAGCAGCTATGGTGAAAGAGGAGAATTTGGAATCGGCAGATCTAAGCGATGCAAGATCACACATAAGTGCTGTCCAGGGCGGAGGAATGTGTCAGACGCGTTGGGATCGTTCGCAGGTGAAGGCGCAGCAGGCAAAGGATCGGAGCCCTGAGTGTGACGCGAAGAACTGTAGAGCAGAGGGACCGATTCTGTCACTACATGACGTTCCGGGTCCATGATGCGCTGACATATCCAGGCCTCTGGCCTTCTTGATGTCGGGTTGGCGAATTCGGCGACCAGATCGACTGTCATAAGCCAGTGATCGTGATGCAGCCAACGGGCACGCACCCTGACCATGGAGAGGAGGCTCGATCAACCACGGTCGCACCCGTCTGCGAGTGGTGAGCTGGTGTGCCCCCAACCCCGCTTTATGGGGCGGCTTCTGTTTCCAGCGGCCTGTTTGAACGCAATCGAGTCCTGCTGGCGTCGAATGTGGCCCCGGAGGTGGATCGTCTTTCGCACGCTTCTGGCACTGGCACTCGCCGAGTACTGTACAAACTGCCGGTGCCCGGCAGTCGACAGAAATCCCCAGGAACCCGCACCCGGGGTGGGTTGGATCCGGCTCTGCGGCGGAACCGGTAACAGTGTAATTCTGCACTAGTACGACCAGCAGTCTGCCCTTGAGTAGGTTGTACTGTACAGCGCCCAACCACAGTGGTCGGGGTAGGTTCTTGAGGCTCCAGTGAAAAAATTGGGGAAGGGGCCTGGGCAGGTCAACTTTGCTCGCGCCTCGGCGCGCCTTTGGCGGCCTCAGCGACCGGTTACCGCGTGTCATGGTGGTGCTACCGCAGCATAAAGGAGCGGTGTGCCGTCCTGCACTTCATGACCCCGCGGCCGCCGTGGTGGTGACGGGCTTTCGTGATTGCTAGGGCCGAGACGAATCGAGATTTGAGATCGTCGAATACACACGCCTCCGCTCTCTATTGAACACGCTCGCGCCGCCTTTTCGAAGCTGATGGTCTCATTTCTACAGTGCTCTGTTCAATCGGCCCTTAGGCATAGGTGGCGGGGCAGCGCTGTGCCTTGATTCTCCTCGTAGTGACGGCCCATGTGCTGCGTGTGAGTTTGCGTTCAGCCCGTTATCCGCAATATTGGCGCCGTATATATATTAACCTATAGCGGGTAGGAAAACCCTGCCGACACTTGCCAGCCCTGTGCCTTAGTCTCCAGTCGCGTAAGAGCCAAGGGAGTGTCGCATGGGTCACTTGCCCTTGTGCACGAGGCATGAAGGTTCATCCAATCCAATAGCGTGCGCCTTTTTACGTGGCCGACAACCCGTTCACAGATGAGGTGAGGGTACTGTACCACGTCGGCCGATCTGTCAAACCACGCCACGGCAACGACAGTAGGCTACACAGGCGATAGACGGGGCGCCGTGCCGTACGTATTGCACGCGCCGTCGAACGACATGTCAAACCCAGACACCGAGCCCACGGTCCATAGCACCCACCTCTGCCACGCGCCCAGTTGCTGCATATATGACAGGCATAGTACTGCACGTCCCACAATACAGCACTACGGGCACATTGCACCTCGTTGTCACACCAGACACCTCGCCTGTTCGGAGACAAGCTGCGATCAATATCAGTCTCGTGCGTACGTCCAGGTATGGCTCAGAACTTACCGCGGCAGCCATGGCAAGGGCCCGGGAACACCCAACGTGGTGCGCCGTCTGCCAACTTTTGGCCACCCCATGTACTTCACCCCGCGACCGCACCTGCCTCGTTGACTGAAGCGGCACAGCTTTGGGGTCTTGCCGCGCACCGCATCGACCGCCACGGCAGGGCTATCGCGGGCATTGAGGCGAAACTACGTGACAATGCGGCCACGGACGAGCCATGGACTGAAGCAGTCAGCGGTATGAAAGGGTCTCTAACGAGACTGTCGGCCGAGCTTGGGCGGCAGGGCGATGCCCTGCTGACGGTGCAGGCATCGCTCACTGCTTCAAGCGAGGATACGGCGCGGGCTGCCCAGCAAGTGCATGACTCATTGAACGGTGTCTCCGCCTCGCTCAATGGCAACATAGCGCGGGCACAGAACCTGGAAGCGGCAGTTCTTGGTGACGGCGGAGTGAAACACGGAGTGCAGGCGCTGCACGACTTGCTCGCCGAAGTAAGGGACGTGCTCGTGGACGCGAGGCTGGCGGATGGCATGCAAACCAAGTTGGAGACTCTTGCCTGCGACGTTGCGGCAGGACGCGAGGTGGCACACGAAAGTCTTTGCGTTTTACGAAACCTGCACGCCGACATTGGGCGACTGTACGAATCGCATATTGAGTTCCGCCGTGCGGCGACTCGGGCGGAGAGAGACGATTTCGGCGTCGCTCGAATGATTGACGACATGGCCCGTTCCACACAGAATATCAGGGAGGCGACGAGAGGGCTGCGCAATGCAGTGACGGGCGGGGAGGCTCTGCGAGCCGCTGTGGGCGAGCTTTCTGGCAAGCTTGCTGCCGTGCCTGCCGCCACAACCGCCTACGTGGCGCGCAGGGCGCCGCGCCCTGCGTCGGGGCATGCCTCCTGGGCCAAGCCCGCGACGCACACGCGGGCTGAAGAATCGCGGCACGCAGCAAGCCGCGTGGAGGAGAACGCCACCCACGAGCGGTCAGGCCACAGGGCTAAGGGATCTGTCCGCGCTCGGGAGCTGAAAGCCAAGGTAGGGTCAGTGATTGTGAGAAGCAAGCAGGGACCACCACCAGGCGGCGAGCGAAAGGGTAGTGATGGTGGCATGCGCAGGCGGTCTCAGAGACTGATGGGAAGGGCAGGAGCGCGAGGGCGGCGTATGGCAGACGCTTGACAACCGGCTTCGTTTGACGCTACAAGCTGAATGCCGAAACAGGCTCGTACTGTATACCAGGCAACAGCCCTTGTGGATAGAGTAAGACGCAGGAAAGCGATGTTGGGCATTTGGCGTATTCGGTCGGAGATGCCGCGGGCGACGCCCGGCCTCCCATCAGCCCCGCTGCCGCCCTGTGCCGTAAATGCCACACCTGTCTTGCCCAAGCCACGAGCCGGTGCGCGCTTCGGTTACTGAGGACGTCCGCCAAGTGGACGTAGCAATCATAGAGGGGCACTAGACGCCAAACACGCAGCGCTAGCAGTCTGAGCGGGCATGAAGGACGGGCGGCGCGGCAGTCTCGTCTTCCGCGGCTCCGACATACATATTACCCACGGGTGGATAAGTCCATATTTGCAACAACCCGATTGTACAGTACAGTACAGTTATGATGCACGGCACTGTACTGTCTCGGCGCTAAGCTGCTACAACCGAAAACTCCACGCTCGCGCAGCCTACCAGTGTTGTACTGTAACACGACGTTGCCATGGCTCGTTAGTGCCGCCTATACGATCTACAGACACCCTTTCACAGCACAGTGCAGTATGGTACCATACTTACCGTGCGTATAACACCGCCATGACCCACAGCGTAACGCTGCCATAGTCTAAACGTACCGGACGTATGTACTGTACAGTACAGTACCATAACCTAACGATAAATGAGGTGGGCCAGTTACTGATGTTTGCGGCAAGAATGTGGCACGCTCCATGGCAAATATGGTACAGTACAGTACAGCCTACAAACTCGGGACACCGTGTTACAGAGAATGTGTAGCCCACTTCGGTGCATACTCGAAGCATTTCAGCGGCCTACCACCCTTGCAAAGGATTTAGACTTTGCCGGAGGCCATTGGCGGCCGCCACCAGTGGAGTTGGACGCAACTGCCGGCCCAATAACGGTCTGGCCAACAAATCGCGCTCCACTAGCGCCGCGCTAGCTCAGAGGACGCGCGACGGGCAACACGGCGAGCTGCTTCGCTGTTGTTTTGCCAGCTACTGTACAGTAAGTGTACAGTAAGTACTGTACTGTACTGTACTGTACAGTACAGAACAATGAAAGAATACACAGACATGACTGGTCCACACACGGCACCATTCAGTTGCGCGCGTGCGATACGTGCTACACATAGGCTATGCGCTCACGTCCAGTTCCTGGAACCATCGACAAAGGTTGCAGAGCGTGGGAGAAGGGGGCCTTGGTCGTTGTTCGAGCCGTAAGTGGGTGGAATAGGTCCTGCATAACCGTCCGCACTGCCCCGCCACCGCTGATGCCTCGTGTCGGCCGACTGGTTGGCCTGCCGGATCTGCTGTGTGTACGAGTTCCGTCCTTCTCGAGCCGTCGATCCTTACATAGGCGATGTTATCAGACTCGTGACGGCATCCCACTGGAAGTGGTGCAGACCCGAAACCATGCTCTGTAAGGCCCCCTCGAAGGCGTCGGGCTGCTTGGCAGTAGTAGTAGTAGTGTATTTTCCGTCCAGCGACCTTTAGGTCGCTCAGGTCCCCGAGACGGGGCACAGGACGTGCTGAGCTGCTGGGAGTCTACAATCTGCTTATCGATACAGATAGGTGGGGCGGCCCACACAACGCGAAACGAAATGAGCGCCAACCCGCGCGTCATCTGCCCCTTCCACAAAACGTAAACAATCCATCATCCAGCATTTCATCGGCTCAAAGGCGCTCCTTTGCTCTTCAGCTTGTTGCCCGTCAGCGGGACGTCCAAGCATGCGGTGCCGTCTTTCAATGTGCCTCAAGGCCACGGTCGAACGAGATACAGCGCTGCAAGCAGCAGAATTGACCCGGGCGGGCAAAGGGTGGTGTCAGCACCGTCCGCCTGGCCGTGTCGGGGAGAAGAGTTGCAACAAAAGAAAACGTGGAAAGAGGGGAAGGGATACAGCTGCCTAGTGGCGCGGGCATATCGTCCCGAAGAACGAGCTTGCCTTCGCCATTTTGACGAACTGGTCGAATTCTCTGCCTATTGCCCGGTTGACCGACGCACTCGGTGAGGGTGCCAGCCTCATCCGATGTCGCGGTGGGACCTTCCGGCAATAGAAGAGATGCTTCGGTTCTTTTCGTCGGCCACACGAGCACGTCAACCGTGCATCGTCGTAGTTGAGCCTTTCGTGGTAGTCAGCAAAATCCCCATGATGGGTCCTCGCTGCGAGCAGGTGGTGGAGAAGAGGTCGGTTGATAGTAAGTTCTGGTCGGCAACCAGTTGTGGCGTCGAGCTTGAGGATTCTATACCGTTTAGGTGCAGACACTTCCCACCAGGCTTTAAACGCGTCTTTCGGTCGCCGCCGAGCGACCTTACGCAGATATGCCAGCGTCGGGAGAGCGTCTACAGGTTCGGGTTGAGAGGTACCGGCCTTCGCCAAGGCGTCGGCCTGTTCGTTGCCTGGGATATTGGTGTGTCCCGGGATCCAGCGGATCTCGGTGGCACCGTGTTCTGCAGCTAAGGCCTGGAATTCCAGGAACTCACGCTGAGAGGAATCTGAGGGCATGCCTCGAAGACATGTCGCGACTGCGAGGTTATCGAGGCATCGAGGTCGGGCTGCTTGGCGATTGTATACATCCAGGAGACAGGGTAGAGGAATTCCGGTCGTGTGTGTGTGTGTGTGTGTGTTTATTTAACGTCTTGCGGGTATTCCCTATCGGGACAAAAGACGTGCTGAGCTAGGCACTATTTACTGCATCCTCTCCCAACTTAGGCCACCGGCTGTAGACTTAATCGGTCCCTTGGGATTCTCCTTCAATCCGCTTTGCGCCGGGCCGTGCTACCAGGACGCGGCTCCTCACATAGGCCTGAAGACCGCCATAAATAGCGTCCCATCCAGCATAGGCTTCGGCTCTTTGGCGCTAAAATGCGAGGCCCTTACCCGTCAGCGGGATCCAGGCGCTGCCCGCCCTCGTAGCCTCTGTGAGTAATGACCGTCTTTACATCGCTCGGGGCCACAAGTGCAAGGCGAGGTCAACCCTCGGTTTTGCTAGCCAGAATTCTCTTGCGCCTCGGCCGACACCGCTGCCGCGGTCTGCACCCCAGGAACCAGGTGGCAGAAACGGCCCAGGCGCAGCGGGAGGGAAAAACCTTCGGAAGGGATCAGAGGCCGGCGAGCGGCTTGCCTTCAAGGAGAAAAACCGACCGCAGCTAGCTGCTGGCAACCGCACGCGCCTTGGTTCTGAAGGTACGTGCGGTCAAGCAGGACCACGCCTTCGCGCGATTGAAGATGAACTCTCCTAAGGTCTTCAATCGTGCCTCCCTCCGAAGAGTTAGGGTCCCGGTAGGACCCCAGAGGCGAAAGCGTGGTCGGGTGGCCTGTAAAATTACCCCGCACAACCAAGCTGCTAACAGCTCGGAAAGGCGAAGAATTTTTACAGGGGAGAGTTGGAATTCCGGTCGTTGCTGGCGCCCGAGGCAGCATGGTAACCTACCCTGCAGGCGCGCCGGGTTGAATTTCGCGAGACAGGTGATGCTGGCACGTAGTGCAAATCAAAGTGAAAGACGGGTACCCACCGCCCAGTAGGGCCACTAAAAACAGGAATCAAACGTTTGGAGGATTGCAATTTCGTGTGGAGGCCGTCATGCGGTAGAGTCAGCTTTCGCTCGACGTTTGCCCCAAGCAGCCCCCCTAGTACCACAGTAGCAAGTGCGTAGCGGCCAGCCGGAATGCCAAGATCTTGACGTCCGCCCCGGAGCGCCAGCGCTGTCCCAGGTGGTGCTGCAGCGCGTGGCAGCATCCGCCAAAAGGTCATGGTAACCGCGAAACGTTGCACCACTCAAGAATGCAGCTTGCCGTGGTCGGCTCGGATGACTTCCGGACTGGCGGTGGTGCGCCTCTCGAGCGTGATTTTCGACCGCGGCGTGCTATTGGTCTGATGGTCCACTTAAGGCCCCACCTTGCCACTGCCGGGCGAAGTCAATGTTTCGAGGTCCGGACGGCTTGAGAAAAGGAGGAGGGGAAAGGGTGCACGCCTGCTCGATCGACTCGCGTGGCTGCACATGCACCCGCGCTGAGGCTGGGGCGACGGAACCACAGATGCAGGAGGCACCGCTGCTGGGCAGCCACCCTGCAGTTCCAGTCTCTCCTCACGAGTCGAGTATAGAACACAGTAAAGAACACACACCCTTTACGCAATGAAATCAACGGGAGCCAGCCTAGGGACGCTGCGTCGGTCGTGCCCGGGCAAACGCCGGGCGAACGCGGTGGGGCGCTCGCGGGCTGCCCATCGACTGCCGGCGTCGAGGGCGGGTTGCCAGTGTAGCTCGCCTAGGAGATGACGATCGGTGTGGGAGAAAGCCGAGCGGTCTAACGCGCCACGGCCGGTCGTGGCATAACGCGCCGCTTGATCTCGTTACGGCGCGGTCGAGCCTCTTGGTAGGATGGGCAGCACGGTAGCTACTGTACGTTACGGAACCGCTGGGCAACATGTCTGGCGCGGGAGCGGCGACATGCCCGCGTAGGCGCAGGCGCCATCCTGGTGCTGGGGAGTGCACCTGAGTACGGTTGACGGATGAAACGACGACACCTTCGCATTGCCAATGTGCAGGAGCCATGCCTACCACCATTGGTGGATGGTACAGCATGTCAAGAAGTTCCCCACGCAACCTGGGCCGACTCTTTGTTGGTCGGCGGGTTGCCCCCTCCTGGCGGACTGGGCTTGCGTCTTCGCTGCACTTGCTGCAACGGCGATTCCTTGCGGGCGGTGGAAGATGCGCGAAAGCGATCACTCTTTCTGGGCTCGTCTTGCCATGACGCCCAGGATGCGGGCCACCGGACGGGTACAGGGGTGTCCAACGGGCAGGCCGAGGCGGAGAGGGATGGGCTACGGCTGGGAAGCGTAACAGGCCCAGGGGCCGTAGGAAGGCGATGTGACAGGGAACAACAGCGGCGGGCCACGGCACGTTCGATCACGACATCGCTTGACTACGCGGTGTTGGGTTATGGCGTGTGAGGTGGCAGGGTTAGGCTACGACAGCGTTAGGTTACGACAGCGTTAGGTTACGACAGCGTTAGGTCACGACAGCGTTAGGTTACGACAGCGTTAGGTTACGACAGCGTTAGGTTACGACCCTGCTAGCTTGCGGCGGGGTCAAGTTGTCGGTGTTAGGTGGCAGCGTCAGGCACGAACGCATTACTATAGACAATGGCGGCGCTTGCCATACGCGTCTGGGGATAGCTTCAGGCACCACGGCAACACAGGAGAGTCCCGGCCTGTGTCGGCTCATGTTTGGGGGCGCGCGTGCCTATCCTGCCCCCGGTGTGCGTGCTATGCGGCGGCGGCGCCGTTCAAAAGCCATATGGCGATGTGCCAGTAAGTATTGCTTCTCCGGCCGCGGAGCATGCATACATCCACATAGGTCCAGCCTCGCGGTTGGTCTCGCAGGTTGGCCCCCCTGGCTTCCCCAATCGTCTACCACACGTTGCTATGGCCGCAATGATGAAAGTTTGCTGGTGGCCATCCGGCGCCGCGACGGGACCAGCTCGGAAGTCTACCGGGGGAGTTGGGCAGCGCAGCTGCCATTCGGTGTCAAGATCAAGGCCGGCAAATCTCATCACGCCAATGGCGCGCAGCATGAGTGGTCGAGTGAGAGGGGTGGTCGGGTTAGAGGGGTGGTCGGGTTAGAGGGATGGCCGAGTTAGAGGGGCAGTCAACTTGAGGCGTCGCAACGTCGGGCCGGTGGCGGCATCGAGAAACAGACCATCAGCCATGATGAGCACCTCCCATCCCACTCGAGGAGTTGACGTCGGCGCTGCTTGGAGGCGCGCAACAGAACCCTCACCATTGACAACAGAGAAGTCAATTCAGTACTGCTCATTCGTTGACCTGTTTTGTGCAACACATGCTCCGTTAGGCTGCACTTTGCGGCACGGATGCGTGCGTACCTACGCGATGCCGCCCCACCTACGGCGCCGCCTTCCGTGCTTCTCCTCCCTGGCGTCGCTGTGCCGGCCGTGCCACGAAGTGTCTGTGGCAGAGGGGGTCACTCTTGGCCGAGCCATGCGGGGCGATTTCTCTCGCAACGCTGTTGGATCCTACAGCTGATCTCTGCCAACGCTGATAGATATTTGCCATTGTTGGAGTCTAACGCTGCTGGAGTCTAACGCTGCTGGAGTCTAACGCTCCTGGAGTCTAACGCTGCTGGAGTCTAACGCTGCTGGAGTCTAACGCTGCATGGGTCTGACGCTGCGGAGTCTGGCACTCTAACACCGCTGCCCTACATCACCATACACCACACACCAATGCGTACAGTACACAACGCCTCATATGCCTGGAGTTGCTATGTTTCCTCTGCCACCGCGTCCGCCCCCGGACGAATGTTGTCCCACACATGCCACGCGGTGGGGTGGCTTCGAAGTTGGGTGGCAGCATACATGGGGAAGGAGCCGACTCCACACGCCCATGGAAGACAAACAGGACCGGGCTGCGATCGCTTCGCGGGGCCCCCGGCAGAGTCGATGATCAGTGGAGCGGCGGTCAGCGACGGGCATCGCACTCAGCACCGCCGCCTTCTGTGTGCAACCCGTGTGACACGCGCTGGACACATGCTGAAAGGATGGTACGTTGAATTCTGGTGGCACCCGTAGAAGCCCGTTCGATCTATCTGCCGGGCAGCCAGTCCGCCCTCTTCTAGAATGTTCTCTCAGGAACCCTACGCCCCTTCAAGCCTCAAAATAGACTTCGCCGGTACCCATACGGGTGGAGCCGAGCGCAACTGCCGATCCAATGGCATGCCGCAGCCGAAAATCACGCTCGAGTAGCGCAAGGCTAATTCGGACGGCGGCTGGCAGGTCGTTACGCGTTGCATTCCTACCCCGTGAGCGGCCTGGGTTGTGAAAATTCGGGTGTGTGCCTATTGTCCCTGCGTGAGCCCCAAATTGTTTACAAATGTTTGCTACTGTACAGTACGTACAGTACAGTACCGAGCTGTAACCGTCAACTGTTGCGTATCTCTCCTGGAGACTTATGCACTAGGTACAGTACATGCCCTCGACTTTTCAGGGCTAAATGGACTGCCAATTGGTGTCCAGTCTAGTCTCTGTCGGATCAAAGTAGTCCATTGCGTCGAATTGCGCAGGGCCATGCCTCGCTGGACTTGGAGCATTGAATGCCATTTTACAGGTGCGCTGGCGAGTCATTCGTGGGTACACCGCGCCGCAGACTCTACTAACCACAGACAGCATCTACAGTAGTTCCTTCTGAAATTTAACTTGCGCGAGATGTGATACAGTAGCGTACAGATCCGCACAGTGCACCAGGACTTACTGTACAGTACTGTACAGTGCTATCACTGATTAATCCATCCAGCTACGCGTTAGAGCGTCACGGAACAGAAAGCTACTTACTGAGTCAACACCGTCGGCACGCCGTGGCCTGGCTGAACTCGTGAACAACAGAACTTAACCCGGTGTTATGAGGCGCTTGTCTTTATAGTTATTAGTGGTCTAGGGGAATCCCTGAATGGTTGCTATTTAGCCGTTTCTTGGCGTTGACGTCCAACCTGGGCTTCGGCCCGAGGAGTCCTTATGGGTCGAGGTGTTTGGTACGTTGCCTAGTTTAGATCTTGGCGTAAAGTTCCCCAGTGCCACTCAAGACCTTCTCACTGGCCATGAGACTGCTGGTCGATACCATATAGTATGAATAAGCCTCGAGATGAGGCAGCGACTCAAGCTTAGGAAGGACGTTTTGGATAAATGATATAGAGTCCCCTGACAGGACGGCAAACTCAGTAAGCCAAATAGGCTTCCCTCCGCAGACATCGTGCGCGCCATCAAGGTGATCGAAAAGGCTGCCGGCTTGCTCAGCTCCAGCATACCAGTGAACATTGCAGAAGTCGACGGGGCATTCTCCACGGCATGCGTTCATAAAGGATTTCAGCCACCCCAAACCTTGTGTTGCCGCTTCCGCGTTAGTGATGGATGGTGCTCCGATCCTGGCCCTGCCTGCGTAATTGCTGAAGTGCTTAATATGGGCCGATGCTGCAGCTTCAGGAGACATATTTGCCTGTCCAGCATTGTCCGGCTCGTTGAAACTGAAGAGCGCTTTAGCGCCATTTGCAATCGCATTCTCCGCATCTACGTGCCAATGGCTCGTATGGGTTGGCAAGGCACCCCAAAGCGTAGGAATAAAAGTGAGGTTAGGGGCCAAGCCCTGTGGCGTTGAGTCCCAGTTGTACCCCCAAGAGCAAGTCTCACACGAGTCGCTGAACACATTCGCCAGTTTTGCGTTATTGTAGGCGATCCCGCGCTTGGTCGATAGCATCATCGGACTTGCCTCGCTGCTGATGTTTCCTGATCCTGGAAGTACAATGGTCGCAGAGGCAGCGGACGCCGTGAAAGGCAGCGTACGGGTAGCCGAGAGGCGCTCGTCAATTGTGTCTTTGGTTGGGTCAGACGGTTGCGAACGCAGCGGCGCCATTGCTTCAATGGAACCAGAGCCATGGATAACTGAGGGTAATGTAGTCGGAATCCATAAGCGATGAGTTGAGCGAGGTTGAAAAGAAGTAGCGAGTGGGGCAGTATTTTTGAACCTGAGAAGCGATTCACTTTGATACTTCAACTTTTCCTCCACGTTGGTAGCAGTGGGTTGGCTGCGGCAGTCAGCGGCGCATTCAGTCGCGCATTGATCAGGCAAGTCGAGTACAGATCGTTGCTCCCCGCCTGCCATATGTCCCCGCCCGTCGTAGTGAGCCGGGAGCGCTATTTGCTGGGTGACGTTGGCCATCGTGACAACAAGCAAGAAGTTTACCGACAGCATTCTGCTTTGGGTGGCAGCCTGTGGCTTGGAATGCCCGGTTACACGAGCCTGTAGAAGCCTAATTTATGATCGAGCCAGCTGCTACTGAGACATGCAGCACCATGGAGTGCCCAGCGCGTAATATATGTGCTATCAAATTAGCTCCTGCTCCTCTCTTTGTACAGGGATGCCATAAATGGCGAGAATAAACTTTTCTTTTCTTGGCTTGCGGCTTGTCGCTCGCGCCTACAGGCCCAATTTCCCGTGGTTGTTAATTCTTACTTGAGAATCTCGTGGCTTAGAAGGCCGTGCGCGTCCGTACCAAAGCGGCAGCCAATAGACTAAACGATCCTGTAGAGCACTGTACTGTACTTGGCGCAGATTTTGGCCAATTATGTCTCAAGCCTGTACACTCTGTTTTACGAGGCAGCATTTCACGCCCGGAAATAGTCCCGCCCCGAACCTTCAACTGCGGCTCCACGAATCACTTCAGCAGTACTGTACATCTTCACCTGCCTTCGAGAAATCTTAGTCGTTCAGCATGCTCCTCCTACTACTCGTCGTGTACGCAGACCTAGCAAAACCCTTCGACCCCCGGCTCGAGGCCAGCTTGGTTGCCAGACATTGCGCGGAGGCCTCCGAAGGAGTAATACAGTCTGACGCCCCCGACTCGGGCCTGGGAAGGTTCAATAGCCTCGATACCACTGGCAGAGGGGGCTATACCCTCGCTGTGACATACCCATCGGACCTATCATCCACTGCCAGCAACACTGGGGTCAGGACCTGTGTAACTGACCTACAGAGCAGGCCGTCAATGTGGCCCACGTCTTCGCCCCGTCGCACCGCTAATGGGATTCCTACCCTAGACAGAGATTTGACTAGTCCCCTTCACGGGTCTGCTGCTTCCCTGATTGCTGACTACCACAGAGACACCCGCACCAAGGACATGAAGCAGTCCACGCCATGGAACAGCACAGCCTCCAAAGTTGCTTCTCAGGACCGGCTATTAACGTCCACCATAGTACATACGTCGGATGGCAGGCCGTCAGAACCCGCCACACGAGTGACGCAGACAAGTCTGAGATCGGAACCTTCGCCAAGCAAAGATACTGCGGGGCCTGCTTCGAACACAACTGCTAAGAATATGACAAATCACCAGGCCGTGGTGTACTGGGGCCAACATGGCGGCAATACCAGGGAAAACAGCGATCTAGCGGCATACTGCAAACCAGATTCCGGTATCGACATCGTCGTATTGGCTTTCCTCTTTACGTACGGTAATGGGCTTACTACGCCTTCCGGAACTATAGGGCAATCGTGCACTATAACCAGCGAGGGACAAGCCCAAGGCTGCGACGGCCTAGCCGCCGCTATTGATCACTGCAAGTCAAGGGGGGTCAAGGTCTTGCTGTCACTCGGCGGAGCTGTTGGAGCTTACTCCCTTCGCTCACAGGAGGAGGCAGAGGCCATTGGACAGAGGCTCTGGGATGCATACGGTAATACAGACAGCAAAAATGTGTCGCGTCCTTTCGGCAAGACCTTCGTCGATGGGTGGGATTTCGACTTGGAGAACAGCGATGGAAGCCAATACTACGGGCATTTGATTGCAAAACTTCGATCCAACTTCGTATCGGATCCTGGGGGCCGTTATCTCGTCACTGGAGCGCCACAGTGTCCAGTTCCGGAACCCAACATGCACGCAGCCATTAAGCAGGCAAAGTTCGACTACCTCTTCGTTCAATTTTACAACAATCCGACTTGTTCAGTCGATGGCCATATCAACTATAACGAATGGAAGCACTACATAGCTAACGCCCCTTCGGCTGACGCCAAGATTTTCTTTGGGGTTCCAGCTGCGCCGCTGGCGGCGACCGGCTCGCAAAGCGGAGCCAGGTACTACCTTCAGCCGGCTGCTTTAGCGTCTCTCATTCGCGCGTACAAGACGGATGACGCGTTTGGTGGTGTTATGCTGTGGTCTGCTGCACATTCGGACGGGAATGTCATTGGTGGCAAGACATACGCACAGCACGTCAAAAATATGCTGGGGCTGGGTTAGGATCCATTTTAGCGGACGGCCAAAAATTGGAAAGTGCAGCACTTGTTGAGTAGGAGCCCCTGTCAGATTTCCAACTTGTACTCACTCACTACTGTAGTTGATTACGCCCGGTGGCAACTTGGCTCAATATGGCTACTGCACTAACGTGCGTTATCAGCGAGTGGACCAGACAAGCGAGTCGCGCACCTCAAAATCCCATACAAATCGCCGTTTTCAAGCCCCTTGCAAAAACCACCAGCACTATATGAAATTCAATGATACTTTAACTGCAGATTAACTGCGTCCATAGTAGTACTAGAGTATTTTTCTAACATTTTATAAAATTCTTTTACAGCTCATATTGAGAAGCTTCGTTATAAGGTATTGTTATAACCGACATTTAGAAATAACTCTCCAAACAAAAATTAATAAAATCTCAGAAAAATAATGTATCAATACTATATTAAGGTTAATGCGTGGTTAAAATAATGTCCATTTTTATTCAACATTGGTGGTTTTTGCAAGGGGGTGGAAAACGGCGATTTGTATGGGATTTTGAGGTGCGCGACTCGCTTGTCTGGTCCACTCGCTGATAACGCACGTTACCTGCTTATTTGACATTCTTGTTGCCCCATCTTTGCATGGCTGCCGGAGCATACCGGCCACGTGCAATTTCGCCTTTGCTCCTCTCCCTTGTTTGCTGCATTTCCGTCGCACTACGGGGTCTCGTGGGATTGTATTATTAGCAGGCAAACTTAAAGGCTATTCTTCAAGTGTTCAGGGTCCTATCTACGGCGATTGAAGCCATGCCTGCTGTTTATGGCACGAGGTGTTGGGTGTAAATTAAGTTAGCAAAGAAGGATGGGGTGGTGGCCATGGCCTGGACAGTCTTGTTCGTTGTCAAGCCGCCCTGTGGCTATTGCGAATCGAATTGTCGCCCGAACTGCTGTCATATTTGGTGTCCATTTTGCATCGTCAGACAATCACTTTCCTCCGAGACAGAAAGAGAGATTTCCCTTTTGCGCCTCACTGCACCGTGGGGTCTCAGCGCGCTGTTCTGTCCATGTTGCGCAGCGGAACAGGGAAATGCTCCACCGTCTCGTTTGCGTATCCGCATGAGCATGGTTGCGATGGTGCGGCTGCGATCTTGTTGAGATAGCCATTTAGCCTCAACATGCCCGTTCTGAGTTGTGCCAGTACGTTCGCCTCTTTCCATGACAATCCGTCGTACACTTGCAACGTCTGCTTGCCTGGAAATGCCGCGTCAACCTTCTTTGAGAACTTTCCGATATCATTTGGTATGTCCCTAACGGTGCAGAAAACTGATCGGGCGACGCCGAGCGTCATAGATCGCATTCTTGGGGATTTCAGTGGCGGACTGGCGCCTTTCTTAGTAGCATCGCCCGCCTGCGCCTTGGCTTTCTGCAGAAGCTTGTTTTCCGCGCTGGTGGGTATGTATCCGAAGGGCCGCCACCATGTTTTCATTGCGTCTGAGTGCCTCGATTGAGTCATATATGCATCCAACATACTCTGGACCAGACTGCTGGCGAGGGTTACCAAGTGAGTGCGGCCGCTTTGTTACTCGTCAGCAACGCAACGCTACGATACCGCAGCTCCAGAAGCCGCCGAAGTGCATATGCCATGCCTGCAAGCTCTCCGGAGAACGGATTCTGCTCCGTCCTCATGCCGAATGTGGAGAAAAACGGCTCGGCCTTCGGTCCTCCCCGCACCGATGCTGGGAGGTCGACCGAGCCGCCGACTCACACTAGTCCGTGGCGCGCTGAGCTGCTTACCGCAATGCGCACTGCCCAGCCCAGGCCCGTGCGCGACACCACAGACGCGCGTCTTCGTGAGCCATTATGGCTTGTACCCGCTCCGCCCACGGGGTTAGGGTTAACGGATCAATAATTTCCAGTTCTTCCATGGAGATCTCATCGAGCGCTGTCTCAACTTGGTAAAAAAGGGGACCTTGCATATCGCCCGAACTTCCGGATGCGGGCCGTCATGGTGCGAGGCGGTAGTAGTAGTAGTAGTGTATTTTCCGTCCAGCGACCTTTAGGTCGCTCAGGTCCCCGAGACGGGGCACAGGACGTGCTGAGCTGGTGCATGTCTACATTCTGCTTGTCGATACAGATAGGTGGGGCGACCCACACAGCGCGAAACGAAATGAGCGCCAACCCGCGCGTCATCTGCCTCTTCCGCAAAAACGTAAACAATCCATCATTCAGCATTTTATCGGCTCAAATGCGCTCCTTTGCTCTTCAGCCTGTTGCCCGTCAGCGGGACGTCCAAGCACGGCGGTGTCGTAATTTCAATATGCCTCAGAGGCCGCGGTCGAACGAGATACAGTGCTGCAAAGCAGCGAAATTTGACCCAGGCGGAACAAAGGGTGCTGGGAACACCCTCCGCCTGGCCGAGTCGAGAGAACACACAAACAAAAGGGGAGGGAGGGAAAGGGAGTGCAGTCGCCTAATGGCGCGGACAGATCGTTCCGAAGAACGAGCTTGCCTTCGCCGTCTTGACGAACTGGTCGAAATCTCTGCCTATTGCTCGGTTGACAGACGCGTTCGGTGAGGGTGCCAGCCTCATCCGATGTCGCGGCGGGACCTTCCGGCAATAGAAGAGATGCTTCGGTTCTTTTCGTCGGCCACACGAGCATGTCAACCGTGCGTCTTCGTGGTTGAGCCTTTCGTGGTAGTCGGCAAAGTCCCCGTGATGGGATCTCGCTGCGAGCAGGTGGTGGAGGAGAGATCGAGAGATAGTAAGTTCTGGTGGGCAGCCAGTTGTGGCGTCGAGGTGGAGTACTCTATACTGTTCAGGAGCAGACGCTTCCCACCAGGCTGTAAACGCGTCTTTAGGTCGTCGCCGAGCGACCTTACGCAGATATGCCAGCGTCGGGAGAGTGTCTGCAGGCTCGGGTTGAGAGGTTCCGGCCTTTGCCAAGGCGTCGGCCTGCTCGTTGCCTGGGATGTTGGTGTGTACGGGGATCCAACGGATCTCTGTGGCACCATGTTCTGCGGCTAAGGCCTGGAATTCCAGGAACTCCTTCTGGGAGGAGTCTGACGGCATGCCCTGCAGGCACGTCGCAACTGCGAGGTTGTCGAGGCATACGACGATTCGTTCTGGCTCATGGAGACCTAGAGCGGCACGCAGACCCTCAAGAGCGCCTTTGGCTTCAGCATCAAAGACTTCGGCGGGCCCAAGGCGGCCGTTCCCGCTGAGGACGGTGAGTCCATCCATATGTACGGCATACCCGTACCCCGCAGCTCCCTCCGCAGAGAGGGACCCGTCTGAGTGAACGGGTGCCGTTCGTGGGGCAACTGACCGGAGCCAGTCGCGGAAGTTGGCCGCTGATTCCTCCTTCGATGCAGTTTGCAGGGCCTGGTCGCTGGCAGATCTGCGTGGAAGGAGCTCTGGCCGGGCGCATCTGGGGAGCAGCTCGTCGGCGCGACGCAGTCATGGTGCGAGGCGGGTTGGTCGATGGCAAGGTGTGTAGTGTTGTCCACATCCTAATCGCCCCATTCCAGAAGCGTTCTTGCACGCTGGCAATGCTCGCCTCTGCCTCCGCTACGCTCGTTGCCACCGTGAGAAACGCGCCGATAATGGCCTGTGTGCCCAACTCCCTGGATCCGATGAATGGAACCGGCCCGTTTGTAGACGCGTCTGTGCATCCAGATGTCCGGGACATAATCCATCTCTGGAGCAACCACAACAGCAAACAATTGTCTGGCGGTCTCTGGGAGAGCCCCCTGAGTCGCTGTAGCTCCATAGCTGCCTCCAGGCCTTTCGCTGCCGCCCGGGCAATGTGATCTTTGTACTTGGGCTATGTGTCCATGATTACGCCGAGAACCTCGGCGTGAGTCTTTGGGTGGACGAGCTGATCCTTAATCACGTAGGGCTGCGTGCCCAACTTGTACACCTTTGGAGTGAAGTGTATAACGCACGTCTTGTGTGCCTCAAAGGCTGCGCCGCTTCTTCTTTACCACTTCAGGGCCTCCTCGATGATGATCGCCTTGATGCCATTGCGGTTTATTTGTGCCGTCAGTCTTGTGACCCGCGCGGAGAAGTTATCCGCGAAGGCCATCGAGCTATCGTAGCAGTCAATGCGGCATTGAACCAGGTCCGCATTGAAGAAGAGCAATAAAACCGGCGAGAGCGGAGAACCCTGCGGCAAACCAGCCTGTGGCAAGCTCCGCGCTCCGGACTCCCGGTCGTTAATCTGTAGGATCGCTGTGCAATCCGAGCAGAAGGCTTCCAACCAACGGAGCAGGACTTTTCGGATGTCCCTCGCGCGCATTCACTGAATGAGTCTCTCATTGCAAACCTCGTTGTAGGCTCCCTTGACGTCAAATGTCACTAAACTGAGGATTCCTCTTCCTCGCCACGCTGCGTAGATGTGCTCTTGCAACAACATCAATGCCTGCTCGGCGGATCGCCGCTTGCGTGCCTCAAAGTGGCTGGCGCAGCCACCTTCGTGACGCAGTACAGTACTGTACAGTACACGCTGAAACTGGGACAGTTGAATTGGGCCTCAAGTGCAGTAAGTACACTTCAATACATGCCTACCTACCTACGTTACCGTCACTGCTCGCCTCGCAGTCGCCGTGATCAAACTCAAGGGGCCTGGCTTAGACACCTGGGGGGCACGAGAAGGTTATGGTGAACTCAGTACACGAACAAAACGCCATTGACGTTGCGTCATCTTGTGGGTAGCTATATGCCTCCGGACAAACCGTTTTAAACCATGCGCTGCTAGCAGGGCACGCCCCGCGCTGCGCAAAGCTTCCGGTACAGCAATCCTGGGGCCGGCCGCTGACCGAGCACTGGGAGAGGCATCCTAGCGCGTCTTTCGTGCCTAGATAACGCGAGTTGTTAGCATTCTGTACATGGATCAAGTTACCTACCGGGCATATTGTCTTGTTCCACTGGTCAACACCAAGATATGGAGGGACAACACATGACACAGTTTTGCAGGTCATATTGTGGGGCATCGCCGATACACCCAGGGTGTAACCGTCCACTGATTCTTCGTCAGCGCCATTGACAGCTCTCGCTCGAGTGTGGCACGGCAGAAAACCTAGGCTTATGTCATAGTATGCGCCATCACTTTGGACAGAGACCTCGAATAAAGTTGTGTTGCGAGATGGCCTTGTCCAACAGGACGGCGAGCCACAGTCCCCCAGAACACATCTGGTGCCGCCGTCGGCACAGCCTTGCCTGGCCCATATCCGCCCTGCCCAAGGCTGAGGGATGACCTTGGTCCGTATCGATTCGAAGGGCCGCAAGACTTGGCCGGGGGGTATTGGATCTTCTGGCTTGGTCAAAGCACCTTCGTTGACACCAGGCTCGTTCTGGGACATGGCCGGCCAGATAGGACGGAAGCAATTGTTAATCAGAGTGAAAGCGATAGTACTGGCACGAGCATGCGAGCATGCAAGAAGGACCACAAACATTGGAAGATGCATGCATTCTCCGCAAACTGGTTTCCTCGACCGCTTAAGTAATTCCTTCAGCATATATTGTGTTACCTGCTTAACCTGCAAGTTGCGGCGTCATTCTTTCGTCTCATAATAACAGCGCGTGGTACTGTACTGAAATTGGCTAAATCGAACCAAGGGAGGCTGGCTGAGGCGCGCTCTTGCTGCATATTAGAAGCAGCGTCTATTTCACACCTAACGACTGGTCCTCGCTGCCCGAGGCGCAGCCTACCGCCATGTAGTTCCGAAACGGCCGGACGATTGAGCACGAAGTGTGTCATGTATGCCGGGTGTTTTCGATGTGCAGCAGAAATAGCACAAGCGCCCAATGTCTTCCTACGCCCGCGCACGGCTTCGTAGCCAGCGATAGATCTCAGGTGTTATGATTGGCCTTCCAAGTTTAATGCCTCCAGGCATTTTCGGATAATCGTTCTCTTGACCGTCATTGAGGTCTAGCAATGGTCGCGATTGGGGGTCTTGCCGCTCATACCCGTTCTGGGGCGCATGGCTACCTGGGTGCTGATTCCTGGCGCGACTGATGAGATGCGCTACGTCATGATTTCCTGTCAACTCGGCAAAATCCAAAGCCGTATATCCGTTGGCCTCAGCCGCGGCAGACCGTGCCTCTCTCGCTCGTACTCTGCTGCCGCGTATGCGATCTCGACGTCGGGCTCTGCCCAGAAGCATGCCCGCAATTTCCGTATGGCCTGTGTAGGCCACTAGGTGCAAGGGCGTATGGCCGTCCAATGCTTGAACATTGTTTTTGGCTCCGCAACCTAGGAGAATCGCCACGACAGCTGCTTGACCGTTCGCAGCAGCCCAATGTAAAACAGACTGTCCGCAATGATCTTGTGCGTCGACGTTGGCGCCACTACGAATGAGTACGTCCACGAGGCCAGTGTGACCGTGTTTGCTGCTCCAGTGTAATATGCTTCGGCCATGGAAGTCCCGGACGTTGACATCGGCCCCTGCCCGAACCAAATTCGCGATCACGTGCGGCTGCCACGTTCTAGCAGCCAATAACATGGGCGTCCACCCAAAAATAGTCAGGTCCAGCACGGCACCACGTCTGAGGAGCAGGCTAACCAGGTCAGCGTAACCAGCTTCCGAAGCCCAATGAAGCGCCGTTCGTCCACTGCCATCGCGGAGGTTGACAGCCGCGCCTCGGTCAAGCAGAAGTTCGGCGACATCTTGTCGGCCCAACCAGCAGGCGTGACACAACGCCGTCGCACCTCCAACATCGGGTATTGCATTCACGGCCGCACCGTCATCAAGAAGTGCCCGCAAATGCAAGTTATGGCCACTGTTGATGGCAGACTGTAATCCACTGACAACTGTGCTTCCCACCGATTTTCGGGCGGCCATCTCCAGAAGTAGGGAACACACATCCGCCGATGCCAGCTGTGCTGCGACCCATGCTGCCATCTCATGCCCATCCTGCGTTTGATGTTCAAGTAGGCGCACTGCGTCTACCTTGCCAGTGAATGCCGCGACATGTAGTGGAGTCCAACCATCCTGGTCCAAGGTATTGGTTTCGGCATTGCCATCCAGCAGTAACTGCGCGATGACGGAATCACCGCGTGCTGCTGCTGCATGAAGCGCCGTAAAGCCGTAATCATCCGCGGCGGTTACGTCGGCGCCTGCTTCCAAGAGCAGCCGAACGACATCAACCTGTCGTGCTAAACAAGCCCAGATCAAAACGCTCTGCCCGGTGGAATTTTGGGCCTTTGGATTGGCGCCGGAATTGACAAGCAGGCGTGCGATGGCGCAATTTGAGACCGACCAATGCAACGACGTGTTACCGTACTTGTCCTTCCAATCTGGGTCTGCAGTGTACGCCAGAAGCGATCTTGACACTTCTTCGTGTCCCGAGGCCACGGCCCAATGCAACGGAGTGCTTCCTTGGCTGTCCACACAGTCGAAGGCTACACCATGGAGCAACAACCCGTCCACAATATTTGTCATGCCTGTTTCGGCAGCAAGCATGAGAGTCTTTTCCAGGCGTGGGTTGTTTTGATGCAAATCAGTCTCTTGCTTCAGCAGCATCTCAGCCGTCTCGTTATTCCTCCCGACAATAGCCCAATGAAGGGCTGTCCAGCCGTCGACATCTTCAACAAGGTAGCTGTACTTCGGAAATGACATGTGTATAGAAGTCCCGTTGGCAGGATTCAAATTCCGTGTAGAATCACGTGTAATGAGGCCAGGTGATGGATTGGTGGTTATAGCATGCCACGTCGCCATTGGCTCTTAATATATGTGGTTGGCCGGTCTTTTGCAAACCTAACGGCACGTTACGCATTTAATCGGGCGGTGGAGGTTGTTAGACAATTTGCACTCCATGAAACCAGCTGTGTCCTTACAGAGAAATTTGTTAGCGCGTCTCATCAAGGTTATGTATCGTACTTTGCGCCACGCCCACGAGACAATCTTACGATTTAATAAGAAGCAGAGTGTGTTTGGACCGCCCAAGGCGTGTAATCTGCGCTTCCTACGTACTGTACAGCGTCACGCTTCTTCAGAAGTCTCAAAGTTGGTGTGCGAGCATAGCACGCCGCTTCACATGGATCAACATGCTTTTATGTTTACCAAACGAACTTATACACGCTGCGGCTGTGGATATCAGCAGTGTTCGAGACGTGGGTGCCTTGGCTCGAGCAAACCGCCGTCTCTATTACCTTTTAGACCCTTATTTGTACATGCTCGATGTGCAGCAGCTGACCGGTGAGTCCACATTGTTGTGGGCTGTCGAAAACGGTCGAAGTGGCACAGCACAAAAGGCAATATTTGCTGGCGCCAGACCGGTTGAGAAAGCGTTTGGTATGGCTGCGGTTCTCGAACGAGCGGAGATTGTCCGAACTTTTCTCAGTTTACACGACATCGACATAAACGCAACAGCATATTGTGGTCGAACGGCACTCTCCCATGCGGTGAGAACTGGAAACGACCATATTGTGGCTCTTATCATTGCCTCCGGAAGGATCGATCACAAAATACCGGATGATGACGGATATACTTCACTGTTGCACGCAGCAAAACGAGGCTTCAACGGAATATTGAGACAGCTTCTTGCCTCCAATGGCATAGACATCTGTGTCACGGACGGTGACGGGCGAACCCCAATATCACACGCAGCGTACGGCGGCTATGTATCGATTCTGAGATTACTCTTGGCGCATGAGCGAGCAGTTGATTTCTCAGGATAGTTCAAAAGTAGCAATGCCGTAGTCGAGGTAGTGGAGAAAATTCGGTGTTCACAGTAGCATTTGTGTGCTGTACGCCTAGCTTTAGTTCGCATTCAGAGAGCAGCCAACCCCTTAATTGCTGCCGGACCCTTTATTATACGTGCTGGAACTGCACAGCACTAAATCGTAAGAAGTTCATGGGTTTACCGTATCACTGCTCTACCGTACGGGTATGTCTTCTCACGCATTTCATAAACACTAGGGTACTGTACAGTACTGCCAATTTCTCAGCCTGTGGCGAACCTGGTCGATTCCAAGAAGATATTGCTACCCTGACCTCATCGGCCGTGTAACTTTAGTATATGACAGACGGTAGTCAAGAAGGCGCCCCGTCTTCCTCTCCTGGTCCTTGATCTCACTTGCTTGTCGGAGGGCCATTTTATCCAGTCGACGAGGTTTTCTTTCCAAGAATCGCAATACTCAATCCACGCGCTGGCCCAAGAATCGTAAGCTTTTCTTGCCCAAGGTTCAACATGCGAGAATTTAACACTCACTCTTCGAATTGCTCTTCTCTCAGCTTGAGATCAACGTTGAACCAACGCTCGCGGCAGGCCTCGTGCGACGCAAGTCCATGGAGACACCAGGCGCCAGAAGGAGTCCACACAAGCGGGCTTGGCTCTGTGCTGTCGAGATCCCAAAACGTGGCCTGCATTTTGTGCCAAATTTCATTCCACTGTTCAGCCGAAAGTTTTGCCCGTCCCCCGGCGTCGCGCCTCAGGATGACCACTATGGACCACCTACCACAGTCCCAGTACGGGGCCATAGTACAGTACAGCGACGTCGTGATCGGTTGGTGTCACAATACCGCCCTTGCTGCGCTGGTATTTCCCGAAAGAAGAGAATGAGCTAGTTTATATGGGCTCTCGCCATCAGCAGAACCCTTGCCATAACCAAATTAGAGACCTGCCAGCTCTGGCTAAGCAAAAGGGGGTTTTCACGGCCGTCCTCCCGCTCTTCATGTTCAGTGCAACGTGTCAATTTCGTGAGGCAGCAGTAACAACCAGAGGATTTCGTAGACGCACGGCGGGGCTTGAGGATGCTTTTGGGCCGGCAGTTACGTCTAACTCAATTGCGTGGCGGCGACGATAACTCCAGCGAAGCTTAACTTATCGGCAGGGGTCGGCGACAGAACGCATTAGAAAGTGGTGGAGGTGCGTCCTGAGTATTCGACACACTGGCACCGTCTATCTGTGGTTCCGGAAGGGGGCAACCCTCACCCGGGAGTACCGACTATGCGTGTCGCATTTTGACGGTGTTAGAGCGGAGGTCGCACGGAGCAAGGCAGACCGAGCTGGCATGGGGCGCGGTCCTAGAGTAGAAGGGTCCTGTGTTTTTGGAGCTTGAAGGGCGCGGCAACCGTGCGCCGCGTTTAGAACTTGAGGTTCACCGGGGGGCGCTACGAATCATGCGAGGTTCGCGTTAGTCAGGTCAAACATCAACCCATAGTTGCAGTACGCCAGTGAGTTACCTGCAATGCCTGGTACAATACAGTATTACTGCACAGTCTGTGCTGTACCGCGGCCTTGCAAGGCCCGATGGCCTAACCAATGGAGCACCTATCTGCTTACTGTCCATGTCTGCATCGTGATTTGGGCGAAATCTCAAAATATCCATTTCTCTCCCATCTCCGGCCGTTTGGTCTTTCTCGCTTGCCACTGTACCCTGTTCCTGTCTCAGCTTTAGCAGACAAGCTTGAAAGCGAGTCTCCAAGTGTTGAGGGGCCTGTGATTAGTGTCCCGTCACCAACCAACGCCGACAATGTGTTTATGGGGCCCTCAAGACCACAGCAGCTACTGTAGAATAGGTTTGTGTCAGGCGGAAAGTCGACGAAAGGCGAAAAAGAAATAAACGGATCGGGTACCTCTGAGTACCTGCCCCATAGGGTGTCAGAATCACAATCGAGGGATTCGCAAATCAAAACACGGTCGACTTTGTCGGAGGTCCACAGAGCCACAGCACCTCCATTCGCCCGGAAAACGAACACCTACGAAGGGCCACACAGTGACACGGTCAACCAGCCGCCGAAACAAGGCATTCGCTAAAGCACTATACACACTGCAGCCGGCAGGCTGCATGTCCGCCAAGGAAATTACAACGGGGAACGACTCGCGCCGAAGTGTTCTCCCTAGATCCCACAACAAGACGGGTCAATCGCCCACACACACGGCGCATCCCACAAGCTGCCATTCGTTACGACCTCCGCACCTCGTGAAGTCGACGCGGGGACTTGACCTTGCCCTGTAACCAATAGCCATGCGCGTCGGGCGCCGCCCCAGCACCTCTCCAAGTCCCCATCCTCACTTTCTACCTCAGTACGCCCAAAGTAGCCGCTCCACTGCTCACCAAACCTCAATTAGGGCCGTCACAAGCCTGCTCCATCACGTATCGTCACCCTGTTCCGATCCCGCGGTGCTCATCCAAACCCGAATTGGGTCCTTCGGCTTGCACACACATCGCGAAGAGCCGGTCGTCGTTGATAAGTCGGTGCAGGAGCAACATTCACATTCTGACCCCCAGCGTGTCCTGCTGCGTGCCCTGTGACCGCACGGTCATTCATCTCTACGCCTCGTCTTTAATCTGACCAACACACCCTCATCTGGCGCCATTGTTAGGCCGATCTGGTACCGAATTTGTTCCGGCCAATTTGGCCCGGCGTGGGGCCCGGGCATGTCGACTGTGATTTTGCTGAAGCATTGAACCAGGCGACAAACTGTGTATTTGGCCAGCTTCAATGCGAAACGTTCTACAAAAGCGTGAGCCATCTGCCACAGGATTGGTACGGTAAGTAAGAAGTCGCACACCTCCAAGGCACTTGCGTGGGCCACCAATAAAGGGATGAAACGTGAAATCGTGAGTTCGATGCTTTACGCCGACTCTCTGCCACCGTTCGGGTCGAAACTTCTTTGCGTCATCCCCATAGTACTTTGTCGACCGTTGGCAGGCATACGTCGAAATTCCGACTAAAGCGCCTCGAGGCACTAATATGGGCTCTTCACCAGAGTCGCCGCCGCCAGAAGGGAGAGTGGTGGTTTCGCTGCACAGTCGGCCATTGATAGGCACAGCTGGAAATAGACGGAGCGTTTCGTGTATAACATCGTCCAAGTACCGCAAATTCGTCAAGTCGGAATCCGTTGGTAGGACCTCCTTGTCTCTTCCAAGAACAGACAGTACTTCCTGTTGGACCCTTTCGAAAACCTCGGGTTCTCGAGCTAGAGAGTAGACCAGCCAGCAAAGGAGGCTGGCGTTCGAGTCACGAGCGGCAAAAAGGAGATTCATAAGCTCGTCTCTAGCTTTGCATAAGTCGGCTGTCTTCTCTAAAAAGTCAGTCAAGTACGCTTTTTCGCGTCTCATCTCTAAACGCTGGGCTTCGGTAATCATGCTCTCCAAAGAGTTGCGAGCGGTACTGCATGATCGCAGCAAGCCCGGTGTCGTCACGAGCCACGCAAAGTTTTTGAATCGCTCCCGCATCGCGAGCCACCGCATGGCCTCATTGAACGCTGTGGAAAAGCGAATACCCTCGTTTTGCACTTTGTTTGCCAGGCGAAGAATATTGGTGGAGTTCCCCAGAAACAAATCGGTCGCAGTGTCAAGCGTGTAGTCGTAAAACAGAGGCCGTAAGTTAATGTTCGCGGACGCATGCTGACACGAAACAAGTCTCTGTTGTAGATCTTGAAAATGGGACTCCAACGTATCCAGAGCTGAAGATCGTGGGTTACTCAACACCGAAGCTAGTAGTCGTCTTGAAGCCCTCCATTCAGCTCCGTCTTCGGTGAAGATGCCCTCGCCAAGTAGCTGTCCAAAGCAGAGTTTCCGCAGATGCCCGTAGCCGAAATTGCGAAATTGTTTGGACAACAGAGTTGAGATGTTCCGTGGATCTCTCGTTACAATCGTAAAAAGGCCTCCGGCGTATTGTCCGTATGTATCACCGTATCGTTCGTGGTCTTCAAGAGAGAGTACCGGGAGCTTACGGTTCCATTCGGCGTGGAGCGCTTTGACCAACTTGTCGGCACCAAAAGGCAGCTTCCAGCTGGAGGGGAGCATCTTTATACGACCGCATCCTCTGTCCTCGCCATGATAATGGCATGATGGCTTTAGACGACGTTAGCGCGGTGCCTAGACTTTGGGTGTTGTTGTACATACGAATAGCCACGTATTACAGCTCAGCCACCAGCAGCATGATAGAAGAAAAGCAAAGGCCAAAACGTTAGAGGCAAGGGAGACAAGATTAGATACAGTCATGATGTGACAGTGATCCTGCATTCCTAAGGTTGAAGCTTGTTGACCCCGGGCCGCGACCGCTTTATTGATCTCTCGGGCTGCGTTATTCCGCTCTGGAACAAGATCCTTTGCTCGTATACAGTTCTGTACAGTTTAGTATCGCACTGTACACTACACAGACGTGCCCAAGTGCACAACCTGAGTGCACAACAAGATTTTGTGGACGGTTGACGAATTGTACTGCTTACTCACTAGGTCATTACACCTGGTGGCCTAATAGCTAATAGGGCCGCTGTCTGTACATGTAGCATGTTTGCTTCCAAAATTTGACAGAGTCTCAAAATAGCTCTTACAGTACCTTCCCCACCTACGGCTGTTTGTCTTTCTCATTCGTCATCAAGCCCTGTGCTCATGTGGGATTTTACTGTACTGTAACAAGCAAGCTTGACGGCGCTTCTTCAAGTGTTTAGACTCGTACCGCACTGTACTGTACATGGAGTACTGTATCTTATCTACGTCGGCTGAAACAGTGCCTGCTGTTGGATGCGCGGGTGTTGTGCGAGGGGTTAGTAGGAAATGGCTGGTCCGTCGAGGACCCTATCAATATCGCTTTTTCTCCAACCGTCCTGGTGCTATTGCATAACGGATCGTGGCTTACACTGCTTCCATGTTTGGCGCCCAACCGCCATTGATTGATCTGTTTTGATTTTGTATTTTGCGTCCAGTGACCGTTAGGTCGCTCAGGTCCCCGAGACGTGGCACAGGACGTGCGGAGCTGCTGGAGGCCCACTATCTCTTTATGGATACATGCGAGTGAGGCAGCCCACCCAACGCGAAAGCATACGAGCGCCAACCCCCTGCCCCTAGCGCAGAACGTAAACAATTCATCATCCAGCATTCGTTTCACCGGCTCAAAGGCGCTCCTTTGCTCTTCAGCTTGTTGCCCGTCAGCAGGGCGTCCAAGGACTACGGTGTCGTTATTTCAATGTGCCTCATGGGCCACGGTCGAACGAGATACAGCCGAGGCAGAACATTTGACCCGAGGGGGCAAAAGAAAGGCGGTGCGAGCACCCTCCGCCTGGCGGTAATGGGAAGAGAACTCGCATGCAAAGAAAATCAAAAGTGGGGGAGTGTTGCCGCAGCCTAATGGCGAAGCCAGATTGTTCCGATGAACGAGCTTGCCTTGGCTATCTTAACAAACTGGTCGAACCTCTGCCTATTGCTCGGTTGACCGTCACGCTCGGTGGGGCTGCCAGGCTCATCCGATGGCGCGGCGGCATCGTCCGGCAATACAAGAGATGCTTGAGTTCTTTCGTCGGTCCCACGAGCACGACAGCCGTGCGTCGTCGTGGTTGAACCTTTCGTTGTAATCGGCAAAGTCCCCGTGATGGGTTCCTGGTGCGAATAGGTGGCGGAGAAGTGGCCGGGCGATAGTAAGTTCTGGTGGGCAATCAGTTGTGGTCGAGGTTGAGGATTCCATACTGTTTAGATGCAGACACTTCCCACCAGGCCTTAGACGCCGTTTTTTGGTCGCCGCCGGGCGACCTTACGCAGATATGCCAGCTTCCGGAGGGCGTCTACAGGATCGGGCGGAGAGGTACCGGCCTTTGCTAAGGCGTCGGCCTGCTCGTTGCCTGGGATGTTGGTGTGTCCGGGGATCCAGCGGATCTCGGTAGCGCCATGTTCTGCAGCTAGGGCCTGCAATTCCAAGAACTCACGCTGAGAGGAGTCTGCAGGCATGCCTCGAAGACACGTCGCGACTGCAAGGTTATCGAGGCACGCGACTATTCGCGCCGGTGATGGGAGGTTAAGAGCGGCACGCAACCCTTCGAGAGTGCCTTTGGCTTCATCATCGAAGACTTCGGCGGGCCCAAGGCGGCCATTCCCGCTCAGGACTGTGAGTCCATCCATATGTATGGCATACCCGTACCCCGCAGCTCCTTCCGCGGAGAGGGACCCGTCTGAGTAGACGACGGCGGTCTGGGGAGCGACTGACCGCAGCCAGTCGTAGGACTCTGATGCAGTTTCATCTTTCGAAGCAGTTTGCAGGGGCGTGTGCTGGGCGCTAAATCTCCGAGGGAGCAGATTAGCCCTCGCGCATCTGGAGAGAAGCTCGTCAGTGCGACGTAGCCTGCCTGGTCCGGAAATGCCGGCGATGATGCTGGTATTTGAGCTTGATGACCCTGTTGATGGCGGGAGCCTGAAAGGGCTTCGTGCGCATCGCAAGTGGATGCCTTTGGCCAAGAGATTTAGGCCCTGGGGCGCCTACTTAGCGCGCTCGACAAGCCTCAAGCAGCTGGGAAACCGGTGGGATGCCCGCCTCCCTGTGTCTGGCAGCCAACGGCGTTGTCTTCCACACCGGGAGGACGGCCCGCATGGCCGTATGGAGGGACTTGTCCATTCGTCGGATGAGATGCCGTATCCTTGACGGCCCTTCTTTTGTCGGCGGGTGCCATCGCGGACAGGCCATGCCGGGGTACCATGGTTCTGCTCCAAAGAACAGTTGAGGCTCGATGCAAGCGCGGACGGCTCTCCGAACGGCGCTCGGCAGTGGCCCACGGTGTGTGGTTGTCAATCCCTTGAGGTGGTAGGCCACTGCGTGCGCCTTGGCTGCCCACTTCTCAATGTGAGTCTTAAGATCAGGGTGCTGTCGAGCCAGATGCCAAGCCAGCGCGCTGCCTCTGGCCGCTTTTCCACTTCACTGTGGAAGACCGGAGGGGCAGCTCTCGGGCGAGCCCGCGAGAAGTGCATGACCTCGGTCTTCTTCGGGTCGAACGTTATTGCGTTTGCGGTACCCCCACGTGATGAGGCGGCGAACATGTGCTGAGGCTTTACGGGCCGTCCCGTCCAGGCAGTTCCCCACACATAGGAACGCGGTGTCTGCATACCCGAAGAGCCCTTTAGGCCTCTCACGCGGAAATAGGCTCCGTGTAGAGCGGGAACAGAATAGGGGAGGCCGGGGACCCCTCTTACGTCACAAATTGTGGATCTTCCGTGCGTGCAGGGTACGGCCCATGAGACCTGTCGCCATCACAAGCGCTCTAGCATCTACCGAATTCCCTGGGCTCTCCTCACCCGGTGTATATCAGTACGTACAATCTGCACGCAGCCCAAGGCTCGGAGGCGCACTCTGTCGAGAAGCTGTTAGCGACAAGTTGGCTGGAACGGATTGGTAAGACCCCCCATCCCCGGAGGTTTTCTACCAAGGCCCCGATGACTATGCACCGCTGAAGCCTCCGATGATACAGACCCCAAGAGGCTGCGAGAGCGAGGGCTATGGGCGGGACAGCTGAAGGAACGGGGCAACAGGCTGGGGTACATTATTCGATGGTAGGTATTGGTACTGCGAGCACTTCGCGGAGTGGATGGACCACAACCATGCACCGCCGTGCGGCCTTGCCTACTTTTGAATTAGGCAGCCATGTCCGTAGCCCGTTAAGATCCTACGCCCGCATGACTGCTTTCCCTCAACACCGCTCCTTTGGCTCGTTCTTCGCACCGGTCAGTATAATATAGGCCCGGCCCTCTGTCACGTTCATTTACTGTACTGTACACGTAGACACTTTGGGGTTTCGCAGCCGCCGCCCTTCAACGGTCGCTAAGACCGCAGGGCTTCGGGACATGCGAGCGGAGGTTGTGGCGGGAATGCGCTTACTGACTCCCACGTAACCCCCACCCCCGGTTCTTGTGACGATAACAGAAACGTTTTAGAGGCCTGGTCTTTCACTAAACACACGATGCCCCAGTCTCGTTCACAAGTCCCTTTCCTCCGAGTGCCCGCTCGGCATCCAAAATGCACTATATCTTTTCGCACCTATTACTTGGTCTTGGCTTCCATTGGTGGCGATCTCCCCCCCCCCCCCCCCCCCCTCTCCCCTTTGTCAAGTGAGGCTCGCCTTACGTAGTGTGGGCCCACCGTGCGTTACCCACGACCACAGGGCGCTGGCCACGAGCCTTGGCTGCCTCATCGTGCATTTTAGTCAATGCCTTATGCACAAGGTCGAGGCTGGCTAGTATGCTGTCCACAGCTCGGTCAATGAGCGGACGCCAATCAGACGTCGGCAAGCCTGAAAGTCCAACCGCCTGTGTCGCTAACCTTACGAAGGTATACAGGACGCGCTTCGCGAAATCTTTCTATACCCCGTTAGAGGTCGGGCCATTGAGGCCTTCTAATGGTTCCGCTTACGAAATTGACAAAGTCCTGTTGTGTCCAGTTCCTGCATTCCCAACGGAAATGTGGGCCTCGGTGCGAGTCCCGCGGTCCAACATCGTATGGTCGTATGGAACGTGCTCCGCCAGCGAAGAACTCTGTACTGAGTCCGGTATTGTTGGGCCTGGAAGGGGCTGCGCGCGGGTGAGGAGCGCGGCCATGCCAGCTAGCGGAGCCGAAGCCCTGAACGGATGCCCGCGAGCTGGACAAGATGCTGCATCTGTACTCGGCAGGCACAGGGTTAGCACGAGGTTCGTTTGTCCTGCTAGTAGGTGCCCTGGACGCGCTGTGAATGGTTTCAAGAAACTCCCCGAATGGGGGTGGTCTCCAAGAAGTTTGGTCCAAAGCGTCTTGATCTCCGGGGGTGGCCATGCCGTCAGGGTTGCGATAGCTGTCTGAATTTGATCCGGCGTGAAGCGACTGAGGAGTAACACTCTGATGGTGGCTCTGATCTTTGGAAGCCAGGAGTCACGGTGACGACAAACAATCCCGGGCAGCGAGGCCAAATTCCCGGCTATTTATACTTCGACACGTTGGTCGATGGATCAATAACCTCCTCGCGGTGGAGGTGCCCTGTGAGACAGGGCAATATCGTGGTGCACCTATGGAGAGAGGTATGGAAAGACAGGCCCGGAATGAGTGAGCCAGATTTCACTCCGGCGGGCCCCTCCACGAAAAAAGGGAGGGTTTCAGCAAGGCCATAAATGACTTTACAATGTACCACCGCCGCAGCTCTGGTGTAGCCCCCTCCGTGTCGTCTTCACGTGTTGACACGATCTCTCCAGTGCCTTGGGAGGTACTTAGGTAGTCCAGGTCGTTCTGTCTTAGCCGGACTGGGGTACGGGCAGCTTCAAACACCGCACCTGTAGGAGTACCACGCCTAAACACAGGTACTGTATTGCAGTACAGTAAGCCAGTAGAACGAGAAGGATATAGACACTATATGATGCACCGCATGCCGGCCGCCTGCTGTCTAAAGAGAGAGGTCATACAATGCAAGTCGACCTAAAAGCACTGTAGCCCCCCTTCCTTCCTCGCCGGGGTGGCGATCACCAAACTAGCTGTTCGCTCCTGGTGGACTGTCGCCGTCACCTTGAGAGAACCCTCTAGTACCATTGCGGCGCCACGGGTTCCGCCCGGGTGTGTCATTGCAGCCGCACTATCCCATGGACCCCCTCAACTGACTTACGATCAAAACATCCGACCGCCCGTTCCCCCCTGGTGGTACAGTACTTAATGTGCATGCCACAGAAGCGGATTTCGCTGGGCTTTGAGAGCACACCGCGTCTGACATGGCCCATCCACATGAGTGGGCTCGCCATACACGGCATGCATAAATTTGCCTCTGTCTGCTTGGCCAGTGAGAATGCAAGAAAAGCGTACCGCCAGCTGAAAGGACCGAAGGTCGACAAAAGCGGCAACGAATTCACGCTCCAGATTCGCCCAGTTACCAGCCCGGCGCACGATCCATCAGAGCGGCGTATGGCTCAGATTGTTGTAGAGCCCTCTTCCGGCCACATACGGCATGGACAACGGCCCCGGCTCCCATAGATAACGGTGGCCGCGCTTGCTGATATGAGGGTATGCATGCGTGCTATATTCCCCGTGTGCCAGCTAGCGGCCGAAGCGCGCCTGCAAAGACGCCATCGCCCAATACTGCACTGTACTGTACTGTACAGTACTCCCAGTTTAGCCTGCCATGCCAGGCCTTCACGACTAGCCACAGTACTTTACGCACATACGGTACCCCTGAGCGTGTGTGTATTGCCTGTTTTAGTTACCCCTTCCAAATACATACTGTAGTTTATACCGCAGTTAGGCGAATCCCAACCTTGCCCGGTTGCACCACACCCCCTTGTGCAAACTCGTTGCGTCATTCGTTACTTACAGTGAGGTCCAGTGCAGTACTGAGAGGACCGCTACAGTACCAATGCTACAGTAGGTTTCAGCGACAAAACAGAGGAGACAAGGGATCCACCTTCTGTGGCGCAACTGTGGCCGTCACCGTGCATTATTGGCCGCGAATAACTGTACTGAGTCATGCCAAACAAGACGAAGGGGCCTAGAGCCGGTGGGTCGCTCTCCGTAAGAACCCCAACCGATGCCGGGTTGGCCAGGCGGCCACCGGGCGCAAATCAAATTGTGCGTGTAGCACCTTCGAGCCCTATACTGTATAACGTCAATCCGCCAAGCACCCGGTGCGCCCTCTTCTAGAATGTTCTGTGAGGAATTGAAATAGACTTCGCCGGTGGCCACACGGTGGCCGAGTGCAACTGCCGATTCAATGACATGCTGCAAGAAAAACTCACGCTCGAGTACAGTACATACAGTACAGTACAGTAGTGCAAGGCCAATTTGGATGACGCCAGGCGCGCACGGCGTGGTTGGCAAAGGTTGATGAATGAACATGATGCGGCATAATCCACCTGCCGTCATGGTACAGTGTACGGTAGCGAAAATTGGTTGAGCGGCTTATGGCGCGCGACTGGGTTGCTGTGTCTTAGACCGCATGGCCGTCCACCGCATCGATTGTCGTGTACGTACCATTCAAGCACATCTCCATCCCGCCTAAGACCCGGCGGCGATTGCGCGCTTCCCCCATACACGAGTTCCCCAGCGCATATGTCCAGGCCGGCCCCGGCACGCATGACGGAAGTCTGCTGCCGTTCTTTCGTTGCCGGAGAGGATGTGCCCGCTTTGTTCAACCTGTATGGCGAGAGCGGCCGGATGGCCAGCAGCGCTGTCTCCTGTAGCTAGGGTTCAGCATCATCGCGGGGTCATAGACGGCCGCCCGGGTCCACCGAGCAGATGACCCCGCTCTCCTCCCCTTTTTCACGCGGCTTCTCTCGCAGATCCCTGTAACTTGTAGCTAGGCGCCGAAATTTGAGTTCACCGGGGCGTTAACGCAGTGGGGTCGGGTGAAGCCACTGGATCAATAGCACAGCGAGGCGGAAAATCACGCTCAAGTGGCGTACCGCCACCAGCAAGGAAGAAGTCGCTCGCGGCCATCACAGCAAGCTGCGTTCCTTGAGCGGCACGACTCTTAGACCGAGGCTGCAACAGCCGAGCAGGCCGAGGGCTACTCCCACGCGAAAGATGCGAGGGTTATATCGCTTGAATTTTGTCCTTCAAGTAGTTGCCTCACCTTTCTTCCCCTTTGATTGCACTGCATGCCAGCATCATCTGCTCCGCGAAACCCAAACCCCTGTGCGCCCAGGGTACACTCCACTCGAGACTGCATTGGTCCTCTGAAGACCCATAGGAGTACTGCAATATTTGCCTGGTTTCCTGCCGGCTCGAGAGAAGGGCTGTGGGGCGAGACCCGCGGCGGGGATGGGGCGAAAAGCAATCGTGAAAGAGCTACTGTAACAGACTCAACTGAGTGTACGTACTGCACTAATATCTAGCTGAGCGGCTATTACGAGCATCCCGGGGTGAAGAGAAAGGGACAGGAAAGTGAAGCCAGGGGAGCGAGAGGCCTCTCCGCGCCTCTAGACAAATGGTCGAGTGGGTACCGTGGCCTGTACGGGCCTAGCCCATTACACTGGTGCAGGCATCGCCTCAGCCGCCGAAGATGGAGCCCTAACCACTTGGGGTGCGGCGCTCAGGCTCGCCCACGCGGAACAACATTAGCCATCCGAATGCTACTGTAGGTACTTACAGTAATGGGCATCGCGTCGACTTTATATTGATGTAATGGACCAGTGCATGAACTATTACGATATATTGTAGTACCATGCAAAATGGTACATTTCCGAGGTCAGGTAGTTGACTTATCGGCCCACGACCATTAGGCGTAATAAATATACATACATCGATACGTACACGAGACCCTCTGCAAGGGTATTTCCGAACCAGCCACTAAAGAACGACGTGCGTTGTTCGAACGAAACGTGTTGACACGTCAGAGAATACAATGTTTCGACAAAAACCCCATGATTTGAAACAGTCACGAGTATTCGCTAGCTATCGTGCGTGATTTGGCAATGCCATAACGAATGTCTTTTATTTCCTGCCCAGAAAGCCGCTGGCCGCCAAGAGCATGTGGGCACTTGGGCTGATTGCTCCTGTCAGGGTCCATCGTACATATCTCGTCCCAGCCAAACCGGCAGCGAGGATCCAGGATATTGACGAGCTCGTAATGGTTTGCGACCCAATTGCTCTCCCCGAGGCATGACCCGAGATAGTTCATGGTATTTGCTGCCGAAAGAGGTAGTTTGCCGCCGGAAAGCAACGGCCTACATTCGTCCGGGTCGCGCTGCTCATAAGTCATCGCGATGCCACCACCTTCGTGAGGATCTACGGTCGCACTGGAGCCAAAGACGAGGAAATTCCACGCGTCATACGACACATCATGTGCGCCACCAGACTGGTCCACGCGGAGTAAATGTAAACTGCGGCTACCACAGGTGACTCTGACACAGATGTTGTCGCACGTGACAGGCTCTGGCCAGTAAGCGACGCGATTGGTGTTCAGCTTACAGCCTAAAGCACCAATAGATGATGAATACTGTTCATGCGGCGTGACGCTTATTGAGCCACCCCAGGCCCCAGTTGGGAGGAAAGAGGTGATTAAGCCAGCCGAGAAACAGATAAACTGCAGCGCGTTCCACGACATATTGGGAATAAGATTTAGTGAACTACTATGGTATATTGTTTTTATAACTTCCCTCCTGGTTCGGCCTCAGCCACACACCACACGCACACTAGCACTAAGACTGCCGTACAATTCCTATTTTCAGACCGCGGTCGCAAAATCCGGTACCCGTACGGCTTGACAGAAAGTGCTGATCCTGCTTTGAACAGCCTTTCAAACCAACAGTACTGTACTGTACTGTACAGTAATGGCCGGCGCAACGCTAAGGGAAGCATGTTTGTCGTAATGGCGCCTCGAAGTGGCTGGCCTTAAACTTGCCTCCGGCGGCGAGGTAATACTTTTCTATAATAGCACGTTCAGGCCCCGTTGGCTCACTTGAGTGCAGAGCGCTATATACCGACACATTGTTCGCACACTTTTTCGGTCAATCCAGGGCGGCCCGAGAGGAAAGTCCCTCCCCAGCTGAATGTCCTGTGGAATCCAGGGCCATGGTGTTTCGCCCCGGCCATTTCTCTCAAGATTGCGAGAGCAACATGGGATCGCGGTGTTCTGTGCACCTGCGAATCAGGTAAAGGACACCCTTCGTCTGGCCGTGTCTGGAAGGAGAGGCTGTGTGCGTGTGCGTACACAGAAAAGTATGAATGCTGGGGCAGAGAAGGCTCGTGTCGAAGAACAAACTCGCTGTCGCCATCGCCATCGAGGCAGGGTGGCCGAAATACTTGCCTGGTGCACGGTGGACTACCGGGCTCGGTGAGGGAGCCAGCCTCACCCGATGGCTTGGCGGGATGGTCCAACAGAATAGACATTTCGGCTCTTTTCATCGGCTACACTGGCACGCAAGCCATGCGTTGCCGTGGTTGAGTCTCTCGTAGTAGCCGGCAAGCCCATTATGGACTTTTGCAAATGACATACATATGCCGCAGAACGGTCACTTCTGGTGTGTAGCCAGCCGTGACGCTATGGCCGAAGGGCCTCATTGTCCTGGTCCGGACCAGACATTTTCCGCCAGGCTTCGAACACCCTGTTTGGTCCCGCTCGGCGCCGAGCGGCTCTGTGTAAATATGCCAGCGCCGGAACAACATCTACATACAGGCTGCGTTGCAAGGGTCCGGCCTGCGCCGAGGAGTCCAGCTGATCGTTGACTGGGACGTTGGTCGGGTGTCCGGGGATCCGACGAACCTCGGTATGAGCATGTTCTGCGAGCTCGGGGCCCGGGATGCCTAGCTCTTTCTAGGAGGAGCCAGTTGCGGAAGTCTGTCGCGGATTCTTCTTGGACACAGTCTGCAGACTTGCAACATCTATTCGCTAGATGAGGTGTCGCATACCTGACAGACCTTCCCATTTCGGTCACGCCCATGGAGGTCAGACCGCCCCCTGGTTACCATGCCCCGCCTCGCGCCGAGGACTAATTGGGGGCTTGAGGCAGACACGGACCGCCTTCTGCACCACATTCGAGCAAGGTCCACGGTTTGTATCGGTCAAATCCTGGAGGCGGTGGGCGAAAGGGCGCGCCTTAGTTACCCGTTCTCAATATGAATTTGAACCTTGGGGTGCCGTCGAGCAGTTGCTAAACCACTGCACGACGGTCTCTGGCCGCTTCTCCAGCTCGCTGCGGAATACCGGAGGTGCAATTCTCGGGGAGGCCTGAGAGAAGTGCACGACTTCGATCTTCAGAAGAGAAAGGGCAATCGCATTTGCGGCCCCCCATATCAAGAGCTCGCGTACCTGTGCTGAAGCTCCGTAGACGGCCTCGTCCAATTATAAGTACCCATAATGAGAACCCGGTGTCGTCTGCATAGCCAAAGCGGATCGTTCAAGCGGTGTACGGGGTCCGTTAAATGCCAAAAACAGAATGGGAGAGGCTGGTGGCCTTGTGACAGTCCGTAAATTGGCTGTTTCGAATGACGGTATCGAGGGCGTCTTCGATATTTTGTCATCATTGGTGTTGCCACCTGCTTGCACGTGAAACCCTCCTCAATGCCGCAGAATAGTGCTGCTAGGTCAACGGGGGGTGTTCTCAGCAGTGCACCGGCTTGGTGCAGGTGCAAATTACCATCGTAGGCGGACACCCGCGCCAAGCAGCGCACAATGACTCGTTCGAACCCTTTGCCTAAGGCACGAGCGCTGGGAGATCGGCCGCCAGGGGCAGGGCTCTGCCAGGTTCCGCCCCTCGGACTCTACGATCATAACTACTTTTCTTATAGTTTACGTCCAGCGACCTTTACAATAGGTCGCTCAGGTTCCGAGACGGAACATAGGACGCTGGAAGTGCACTCTCCGCTTTTCGGTACAAGAGTGTGGGACGAACCCACACAACGTGAGATGTGAGGACTGCCAACCTGCTTGACCTGACCCGTCCACAGAACGTAAACACTCCATCGTCCAGCATTTCATCGGCTCCGAGGCGCTCCTTTGCTCTCCAACTTGCTTCTCGTCAGAGGGACGCACAAGAGCGGCCGCGTTGTCTTTTAAGATGCCCCATGGGCCGCGGTTGTACGAGATAACAGGCTGCTATGCAGCTTGATTGACCCAGGCGGGACAAACGGAATGCGGCAGTACCTTCCGCCGAGCTCAGTCAGGCTGAGAATACGCACGCAAAAGGCAACGAGAGTGAGGCAAAGTGCAGCAGCCGCGTAATAGCGAGGACAGATTGTTACAGTGAGCTTCCCTCCGCCATCGTGGCGGACTGATCGTCTCTGCTTATTCCGCAGTTGATAGCCGCGCTCGGTAGGGAGCCAGACACATCCGACGACGTGGCGGAAGCTGTCGGCAATAGAGGGTATGTTTCAGTTCTCTCCGTCGACCACGACGATGTGAATTTCCGTCGCTGGCAGCGAAGTCCCTGCGACTTTCTCGCTCTGAACAGGTGGTGGCGGAGGCGTCAGACAGGATGCGGGCCTTTGTGGATCAAAACAGGTCGTTCGACGGTGTCAGTTGTCGTCGAGGAAGTGAGGGATGGGCGAGCGACCCGAAGGACTCAAAATTTGCACCTGATTCTGCTCAGGGCTGGAAGGAAAGCAAACGAAATCGTCCAAGCCGAATATGGGTTCCGGCGTCATGCTCGAGATATTGTATGTGCACAGGGGCCGAGGATCTGACGCAGTCCCCGCTGGCACCTGAGGTGTCATCCCAACTTGCCCCAAAGGGTATTCTTGAACCTCTACGCATGGTGAGGCCAAGGGTGTGATCATGGTTGGCGGAAGCGGCTTGCTTCTGGCTTCTTCCCAGGTGACTCGCCTACCATTGTGTCCAGCGGCGCTACACCTTGTCCATGGCGACGAGTAAGGTGGCCAGGTCGCGTCACCGCTAGGCCGGCCAGCCGTGCAATAGTAGCTCTGGGGGGCGGACGTGGCTAGACCAGTGGCGACATGATTTCTCGAGGGTTCGCCGAATTGATAGGGTAACATAGCAGGGTCGGCCGTTACGCAACCGTGAAACGGTGACGGCCAAACGGGTGCCGCGACCGCCGGGGAAATGGGCTTGGGTTGGCCGTCAATGGAGCCTCGAAATTCCTTGAGCCTTTCAAGCTCCTTCTCGACCAACTCCCAAGGCAAATGTTCCCAATGGTTGATAACTTTGAAATGAGCCAAAGCCAGGCGAGTGCGCAGCCGACGGGTGACCTGTTTGCAAAGTCAGCGAAGTACCTGCAAATGAAAACGGAGTACTAGTGAGGCCAAACCTAGGCGACACTGTCTGTATGTTCCTAGCGTACCTTGAGTAGCCTTGCGCGCTCAGGCAGGAACGAACCTTGATGGCCTGTCCGTTCGTTTTTGCCAGTTCCATCAGCCTCAATGGCCTGTGGTTGAGCGGTGGGCATTCTAATTGCCTTGGCCAGGGCTTGTCTGCTTTGCCTGACGCAGGCACTTCTCCCAAGTGTGCAGCAGTGGACTCCGGGATTTGCATGGGATATATAGTAGTGGCAAACCGTGGACTCAGAGCGGGCCACATGCTGGTACTCGTTAGATTCGTGGGTGGCGTCCCACCGCCACGATCTACTCTGCCGGCCTCGCGTGGCGCAGCAGGTGGCAAGCACTTGTCCATTCTCTGCGGCGTAGCGTCTACAGTAGTAGTACAGTACAGTACTGTACTGTAGCATACCAGTTAATGAATACAGGCCGAAGTCGATGGGGATAATGAGTGGAACCGTCTGCATCGCGCCAGCAGTGGCGAGCGACGCTACCACCCACGCCGCCCCCCCCCCCCCCCCCCCCCTTCCTCTCTCTCACCCAATAGGTTGTAGCGTGTAGCTGGCGGCCCCACCACCGGAGCTTTGTTATGGGCGGCCATGCTGCTGGCAAGGCAGTTGCTTGGCGGGCTGACGAGATGAAAGTTTGAAACGACATGAGCTGCGCGTGTTTCACGGCCGTCTGGCTGCTGTGCTTTTGCCTTGTATTCCTGGAGGCTACTGTTTGTACCGTGTTTTACAGGCAAAAGAGGTCACCATGGTTGCAGTACGGTGTGGCAGCTTGCCGAAGAGCCATTTTGTGGCCAGGAAGCGGAATACAACTGCTCCCGGTTCTACATAAGAAGTCGGCTGGTGGGATAATTTGGAGCGTCAAAGATGGTCTTGCACAGTTTGCCGCAGCCTTTCGCCATCTTCTTATCCGCAAAGTCGGCAGAAATGCTGTGATGTGGTCTTATCTTACCGCACTCGTTTGCGCAGTTCAGCCTCCCACATGGACCGCCCTTTGGGCATCTAATGCATACTGGGCTTGACCCCAATTTCTTCACTCTTCATGGGTGAACGGCAATACTCAGCCGTTTTTGGTCAGCACCCCGCCAGGCGATCGCTGTCAAATAGAGTTTGAACGTAACACCATTCATTCATGCACTTGGCTCGGCAGGTCCTCACGACTTGTGCTCTCCCACCACTTTTCGAAGGTCTGCAATTTGAGCCGCACTGAACTGTAGACGGACAGCCCGCATTCTAATTGCATTATATTCACTTTGGGCGTCCGTTGCTGACCTTTGCTCCCTTGTATGGCTTCTCGTGTCCGAGTGTTCAACCTCTTTCAGTTCTCTTTCGGTCCACTCAAACAAAGGCACGCATCATGGGGTCCATGAATCTTCCGAAGACAATGCCAGCGTTCTCTTCCCGCGCGCGCTTGGAGGGACAAGCTCTCCTCCCGAACGTTCTTCGCCGGCATCGGCGCCACAATCACGACCAATCACATCGAGTGTACTGGAGAGGGGCTGGTGGCCAGTGTGACCAAGTCACCAAATGCGAGGCGCACTTGGCAGAAAGACGAGCAGCGAGGTGGCAGCGTTTCAAGGCTAGTCGACACACGGCTCGCTCAGGGATCTACTGCAGCGCTGGCGAAGGTAACGATGTGAAAGGTGTCGAAAGCCGCGGCCACCCGCCCCGACACGGAGCGTAAATAATGACGGATATCTATCCTTGAGTGAACACGTATGAGCTGAACCAAATGAAGCCATGACGCTACCCTCCCTGCGGATACAAGTATAGCTTCGATTTTTGCGACCACTCAGATCGTCTCGACACCCCTTCATGGCGCGGGTACGACGCACACAAGCGTTTATGAGGCATTTCTGTGACGTTTCTCAAACCTCACGGTGTCCAGTATCCAGTGTCGTATCTGGAGGTCGTGTTGCGGGCTATGTGTCTTACAACTCGTACACTAATCTTAAACGCCCGACGCAACCTGCCCTCCAATTCACAAGCAATATCACGAATGCAATGGTCAACATGTCGCCCAAGCCCGGACCCAAAAATCTATCAGCCACGGCAAGTATCCCCACCCTATTTGTCGGTCAAATTACGTGCAGCGCGCCGGAGGCAATTCGATCAACACGTCGGTCCAAGCAAGACTCTGGCACGGCACCGCCCATTAGTTACGGACTGAAACGGCCTGCAACGGCAAGTCGACGCGGCGGATTGTATCACGCTTGAAAGCGCGAAATGGACGCGTAGATATTCAATACCACCAGTACTTGAGAGACCTGCGGATGGACGAGACCCAACTGCTCATGATGGTCCAGCACTGCTGGCGGGTAAAGTCCAGAGGAGATTCGATGGGCCCATATGGAGCCCCGTCATACAAAACTGTGTAGGTTATGGTAGCGACACTGGACCATCAGAAAAATGTATCCTGTGGGTTGTTGCTTCTTTGTCTCAATGTCAGGCGCGACAGCTAGTCGCTCTTGGCCTTAATATCCTTGCACAGCTTGTGTAACCCTCGACCATTTGCCGCCATGATGTCCTGCAACTAGTGTTAACAATGCCGCAGCCAATACTAAGTCAGGGGGTTTAGACCTGCCAGAAGCCACGTGGGCATCAACCAGGAAATGAGCCTAACGGAGCTGCTGTACGGGCCTCTCCATATGATGCCATTTCTACCATCGTCCAGGACGTCAGATAAAAGGGAATGAACGAGATCCGTAGCGGTGCCACTTCTAAGGCCAGCCTGTCCATTAGCCCATTTCTTGATTGTGTCGAGGGTATTCGTATAGTGTGACGTCGGCGGAAGCTCTGGGGTCGGTTCGTTGGCGTGGAACGACGTCGCTATCGTGCCAATATTGATTGTGACAACACTCACACCCAGGGGGTAGAGCTCAAGGCGCAGCGTCTCGGAGATGTTATTGAGCGCTGCCTTGGATGATGCGTAAGGTGCTGCAATGGCAGTGATCAGTGAATAAAACCAATCCCGAGTGTCATTTGCAAGTCTCACCAATCCAGGGGGTGTTGATGACCGCTCCAACACTGCTCACGTTCACTATGCGACCCTGACTCGCGATGATCAAGTCCGAAAAGGCCTGAATCATCCGGACGGGGCCCCATACATTCACCTCGTACAGTCTTTTGGCCTTCTCAACGTCCAAGTCCAGTACCGGCACCGTGTAGCCCACGCCGGCATTGTTGACAAGAACATCTAGCCCTCGACCTGTTTGGCGGACCGCCTCGGCAGCATCGGCGATAGAGACGGCTGAAGAGACATCGAGGGTTAATATCGACACATTGAATAGGCTCCGCAGCTCAGGTGAGATCCTGGACGTATCGCGCGCGGTCACAAAAACATGGTGACCCTGGCCAGCAAGCGATTGAGCCAGTGCGTCGCCGATGCCGCCCATTGAGCAGCCGGTTATCAGAATAGTCTTTGCCATCTATCTTAGAGCGTGAGATGACGGTACCGGAACGCCGCACTAGCTGCACGATGGGAAAACACATCCTGGCATGGCAGGAGGATTGGTCTGCAGTACTGTAGTATCGGTCGTGTCTTATATAGTACTTACAGTACAGTATGTACTCTACTGTACTTAGCAAGGGCCGCCTGACCATGCAAGGTGTCTAGAGTACCGTAACATATCCCATGCTATGGCCACTATGTATACCTACCCACATGTGAGCAGAGACTTACTGATGACGGTTACACCAGGGCTGCGGCGGCAGATAGGCATAGGGGCAGCAAGTACTGTACCTCTCCGTACGGGCTGTACCGTACCATACGCTTAAACCCTGCCGTTTCTATGTGAAATTGTTATCGTACCGTACTCCACTGCGGTGTATGGCGTTTTCTCTCTCGCCTCGACCTAACAGCACTTTTTTAATACCGACATCGGAAGCATGGGGGTGGCCCGCCGCGGCCCTGGCCGCACCTGTCAGGGAGCGAGGTTGCACAAAGGGGGTGAACCCGGTACAAGGATGTGGATTTGGGGGATTGCATGAGCTAGAAGTACATGGACAGGCAGTGTAGCTCACACAGACACACAATACACACACACCCAAATTGGCACATATTGTGACCGCCGAGCGCAATGTTAGAGTGGTGGAAAGGGGTGCCTGGATGGTACTTGGGTGTGTGCCGAACCTGACGGCTACAGGCTTATGGAGGTCTATGCAATGTGGTGAAGGATATCGCACACACCGCCATTTGCTGCACATCGACGCACAAAACAAGCGTAAAGAAGAGGATAACTACACAATCCTCAAGAATCTCGAGAATCTGAAGAAGAGACCAATAATAACTTCAGTCTTGATGACGAAACATTCACATTTGCATTCACAAGTGCCATCGCCGGTCTGACACGCAACAGCACCCTATCCTACAATTTTTACCTTACAGTACACCGCCTTCTACTCTGCACTGTTGTGTGATGTACTCCTCTGTACAATGCAACCGGGGAATGCTCACCCAGGCACTCATGCACTGTACAATAAGAGGGCCCACAGGCATGACAACCGGACAATCGTTTCGGCCCTGTGTTACGTGGCCCGCGCACGGCACAGTCAGTAGCGTGCGGGCGATACAAGCTTCGCGCAAATTATGCACTCACATCCAGCTTCTACTGTACAGTACTGTACTGTACTGTAGAGTACAGTACGGTACTGCAGGAGCACCGGAGCCATAGGCTGCAGCACGTGGGCAAACATTCAACGCGCCAACTACTGTACGCAGCACGTATATATTCGCACACCTACACCTAGGGCGGCGTTACAACCCGAGCAACCCCATCGCCGCCCCGCTGCATGTCACCAAACATGGCGTGCGTTGCGCCTACCACCGCTCCACGGCCGGTTATGGTAACCAGGTTCCCCTCAACGACGTGTGAGACCACCCTGCCTTCGGCCGCAGGAGCCTTGGTCGTTCTTCGAGCTGTATGTGGGTGGAATCGGTCGTGCTTAACGATCTTGGCTGTCCCGCTGTTGCTGGCGCCTCATGCCGGCCGACTGGTTGACCTGCCGGATCTCCCCCGACGCCGGAAATCCAAACATAGGTGACGTTTACTGTACATGCCGTTCAAATTGAAACCACTCATCTGGATGGCAGCGCCAGGCGTGCTGTAGTCTTGAAAGATACCGCGGACGTCCGCTTCCGTGACATTTAATGGGAGGCCGAGTACGCAGAGGTTTCGGTCGTGGATTATACATTTTCCTATCTGCTCAGCACCACCATTACTTTATCGTTTACCATGCTTCTACGGGTTGCTGCCCAGACTGCTCCATAAACGGGGTTGAAGTCCTCCACAAGTGCCCAATACGCTGCAGGAGGACTTCTATGCGGACACTCTCTGACCCGTTCCTATTCTCTGGGCCTGTCATGTGGATGCGTTGTCAAAATGCCACGACAGTCCGCCTTGGATCTTTACCCAGACAGTGCCCTCTCCTACCCATCAGCGTCGTCGCGTTATGTCTGTCTGGCGTCGTGTCCAACCCCTTCCCCTATATCTGATCGATAATGCTCTGGACCGCCCAACGACGTTATCGAGTCGTGGTCATAGCACTGGCAGCCTCTCTGGCCCTGCTGGTTCTCGTGATCCAGGCTCACCTTGGGTCCGGCGATGGCTTCGCTCGCGTCCAGCCGGCGCTGCATTACCAAATCTCTACGCCACCCCCTCTTCCCGACCTGCCTGATGACTATTGCCTCGCTGCTTCCTCCGAGTCGTTGTGGTGTCAGGACAGATTCGGCGCGCGGTACCTGGAGAAGGCTCGCGATTCCGCGGTTTCTTTGTGCAATGATGTGTCGGCCTCACGCTTTACCTGCTTTCTGTCCAGGACCGCAGGCGGCAGCAGCGCGCGCGTGGACGCCGTGTGCCACGGACGCCGTGCCGTCTTTGACGACTCGCTGAAGCTGTTCCGTCTAGGATGCGACACAAGGCCACTGACGCCGGGGGAGTTGGACAGAGGCGTGCCTCGCGTGCCCGATGGTCTGCCGCGGTATTGGTACGAGACGGGCCCGGGGACGGTCATGCACAAGACGCTTGCCTTCGATAAGACTGGTGCTCCGGGGCGGTCACAAGTCACAACAATACTCGTGAAGCGCGAAGGCGACGCCAATCCGTGGCACTCGCTCATGGAGATTATGAGTCTCTCCTGGAGCGTGGACTTACTCCACACGATCCTCGACCCAGAGACCAACAAGCCCTTTCTCGGACCGGTAGACGGCGTGGCGACGCAGGTTGTTCTGTTAGGTGAGCATGGATATGGCCCCTATATCGACCTATGGGGGTTGTTCGCGAAGATGCCTATCCGTCGAATCCACGAACTCAAAGCGTCAGAGCCCCTGACGGACATCATCGTTCCTTTTTCTGGGGGGAGTAATACCCTATGGCAAGGGGATTGGGATGACCTACTGTGTCGTGATCAGAGTCCGCTGTGAGATGGCTAGGCATCTGGCTCGACAGCACCCTGGCCTTCAAAACCCACGTCGAAAAGTGGACTGCCAAAGCGCAGAAGGTAGCCCACCACCTCAAGGCAATGACGACCACCAATCGCGGACCCCTGCCGAGCGCGGTCCGGAGAGCCGTCCGCGCTTGCATCGAACCCCAACTGCTCTTCGGAGCAGAGGCATGGTACCCGGGTATGACCCGCCCGAATTGGTCCCAACCCACAAGGGAAGGGCCGTCAGGAATAATGCACCTCGTCCGGCGAATGGATAAGTCACTCCATACGGCCGTGCGGGCCGTTCTCCCAATCTGGAAGACCACACCACTGAGCGCCAGGTACCGCGAGGCGGGCATTCCGCCAGTTTCGCAACTGCTCGAGTCGTGCCGACTGCGCTTTGCAGCCCGCCTTAGATCACTCGACAAAGCGCACCCACTTGTGGTGCGAACGGAGCCGATCCGGGCCCCTGTCATCAACAGGGCCATCAAGCTCAAATATCAGCTTCCACGAAAGCCTTTCCGGACCCGACTGCGTCGCGCCGACGAGCTGCTCCCCAGATGCGCCCGGCCAGAGCTCCTTCCTTCCACGCAGATCTGCCAGCGACCACACCCTGCAAACTGCATCGAAGGAGGAATCAGCGGCCAACTTCCGCGACTGGCTCCGGACAGTTGGCCCACGAACGGCAGTCGTTTACTCAGACGGGTCCCTCTCTGCGGAGGGAGCTGCTGGGTACGGGTATACAGTGCATATGAACGAACTTGCGGTCTCCGACGGAAACGGGCGCCTGGGTCCCGCCGAGGTATTCGATGCTGAAGCCAACGGCGCTCTAGGTCTCCATGAGCCAGAACGAATCGTCGTATGCCTCGACAACATCGCAGTTGCGACGTGCCTGCAGGGCATGCCGTCAGACTCCCCCCAGAAGGAGTTCCTGGAATTCCAGGCCTTGGCCGCAGAACATGGTGCCACAGAGATCCGTTGGATCCCCGGACACACCAACATCGCAGGCACCGAGCAGGCCGACGCCTTGGCGGGGGCCAGACGGAAAATACACTACGACTACGAGAACTAGAGGATGCCCGCGCCACTAGGCGGCTGCACCGTCCCCCTCCTTTTCATTCTCTTTGTATCCGAATTCTCTTCCTGACACGGCCAGGCGGAGGGTGCTTGCACCACCCTGTGCCCGCCCGGGTCAACTTCGCTGCTCTGCAGCACTGTATCTCGTTCGACTGTGGCCCATGAGTAACATTGAAAGACGACACCGTCACACTTGGGCGTCCCGCTGACGGGCACTTACCAGCAGCAGGGCAACTAAACAGAAATCAAACGGCTGGACCATTGCATGTTCTTGTGAAGGCCGCCATCGGTGGGACTCAGCTTTCAGTCGACGTTTCCCCCAAGCGGCTATGCCAAGTGCGTAGCGGCCAGCCGAAATGCCGAGATGTTGACTTCCGCCGAAGCAGCGCGCTGCTGAAGACTGCAGCTTGCCGGGGTGGCCTCGGTGGGTGTCTTCTTCCGGACTGCGGCGATGCGCCACTCGAGCGTGATTTTCAGCCGCGGTGTGCCATTGGCCCATAGACCCACTTAATGCCCCACTTCGACACCACCAGGCGAAGTCAAACTGCGTGGGGGAGGGGCACCTCTGCTGGCCCTCCATCGACCTGGCTGTTCTCCCCTCATGAGTCGAACACCAAACGCGCAGCCTTTTCCGCAATCAAGGCAACGCGAGACAACACAGACACTCCGCGCCAGATGTGCCTGGGCCATGCTGGACAAACTCGGCGAGGGACTCGTGGCTGGCGGGGACGCTGGCGGTCACGGGCTGCCCATCGACCGCTGTGGTCTGAGGGCGGGTTGGGAATGTGGCGAGCCTGGTATGTTCATACAGATGGCGATCGGTGCGGCAGAAATCCCATGCGGCCCGTAACGCACCACCGTCTGTCTGGTGGCGCATAACGCGCCATTTCAATTTCGTGCGATGCGATCGAGCTCTGGGTAGGATAGGCGCGACGGCGGACCGACTCTTTTGTTGGTTGTCGGGTTAGCCAGTCCCAGCGGACTGGGCTTGGGTCTGCCATACCCTCTTGTCTACGGCAATTTCCTGCGGGCAGCAGAAAGTGCACAAAAGCGGTCGCCCTTTCTGGGCCGGCCTTGCCACACTACTCACGGCGCGGGCCATTGAATGTCTCGGACGCATCATGGATCTATGGGCGGTAGGAAAGCGATGGGGCAGGAAGCAACGCAGCGGGCCACGGCGGCGTTCGATTACGGCACCGCTAGGTTTCGGCTTACGACAGTGCTAACTGACGGGCGGCGTCAGGTTACGGCGTTGTGAGGCGGCAGCGTTAGATTACGGCAGTGCTAGGCTACGGCAGCGCCCAGGTTATGACACCGTCAGGTTACATACGACAGCGCTACGTTACGACACTGGCTTACGGCGGCGTCGGGTTATGCAGGCGTCAGGTTGTGGCAGCGTCAGGCACGGACAGCTTATGCTATGGCGGTGCCTGCCCAGCGGCACACAGGAGGGTCCCAGACCACGTCGGCTTATGTTGCCGATGGGGGCGCACGTGCCTCCACCCACGCAAGTCCAGCGGCGATGGCGCAGGACGTGATTGCCGGGGCTATAAGCATGCTGCAGCCGATATTCGGGCTCGCGTGGCACAGGGCCAGCCAGGCTCGGAAGACTCTCGACGAGCCACGCCGTCGCCATTCGCCGCCAAGACGAAAGGTGGCACGTCTCGTCACGCCAAGTGTCGCGCGGGGATGAGATTGGGCAGGAGCGCGCCAGCGTTAGGGGGGAGGTCGAGTTAGAGGGGAGGTCGAGTTAGAGGGGTGGTCGAGTTAGAAGGGTGGTCGAGTTGAGGCGTCATAATGTCGGAGGCGTGGCGGCATCGAGCCACAGACCATCCCTCGACGAATTGGCGTCGGCGCTGGTTGGAGGCGCGCAACAAAATCCTCACCGTTGGCTACAGAGGAGTCTATTGGGTACTGCAATTCGGCAGCCCTGATTCGTGCAACTCATGTTCCGTAAGGCTGCACTGTGCGGCACCGACGCGTGCGTACCTACGCGGTGCCATGCCTCCCCTCCCTGGTGGCGCTGTGCCAGCCCTGCCACGAAGTGTACTTTCTGTTATGACCGCTTTTCAGGGGACACGAACAATAGCGACGCAGCTGAGGCGCCGGGAGCGGAGAGCAAACAGCACGGGCTGTGAATATACAGTACAGCACAGACCAGCGGTACGATCGCTTTCTGGAAGTGAAACGTCGAGTAGCCTGGGCAGAGAGTGCCACTCTTGACCGAACCCTGAGGGACAACTTCTGCTCACAGCTCTGTCGGATCCTAGCCGCCACTGATCTCTGTCACTGCTGATACTGTACGATACGTACTGTATGTCCGTATTTGTCACTGCTGGATTCTATCTAACATCGCTGAATTCTAACACCACGGCCCTACATCCTACACTACTGTACGGCACTGTACGGTACTGTACCTAACGCCTCAATTGCCTGGACTTGTCACATTTCCCCTGCCGCCACATCCACCCCCCGGGCGAACGGCCGCCCGCACATGGCACGCGGTTGGGTGGCTTCGAAGTTGAGTGGCAGCGTACCTGGGGAAGGAGCCACCTCCACGCGCCACCCATGAAAGACAGACAGGGCCGGGTTGCGATCGCTTTGCGGGGCTCGGCAGAGTCAGTCAGTGGTCGGTGGAGCGGCTGCCAGGGATGGGTACCACCACCTTAGCTTACACTGCGGATTGGACGCCGCCTCCAGCGTGAAGCCTGGGCAATACAGTACAGTACTCTACAGCGTACTGGAATCCTACGAAACAGTAAGGCGGAACGGGGCAATCTCTCGTTTTGCTCGGAGGAAAGGCACTGTTGGACGAGGCAAATTGAACACCAAACATGACGGCAGTTCGCGGGACGATGCGATTTGCGTTGGCCCAGGACGGCTTGACAACAAACAAAACTGAAGAGGCCACAGCCACCACCCGTGAAAACCGCAGTGCCGCGTGTGCTTTCTCGCTGCTACAGTACAGTACCGGCGCCTCAGCTGCGAATCCAAACGTCCCCTTGGGCAGCAGCCGTAACGGAACGGCAGCTTCGTGGCACTGCTGGCACGGCACCACCAGGGATGCGAAGAATGGCACCTACTGCCGTAGGTGGAGCAGCATTGCGTAGGTACGCACGCGTCGGTGCCGCAAAGCGCAGCCTAAAGGAGCATGTGTGGCACAAAGCAGAGCTGCCGAATGCACGGTACTCAATTGACTCCTCTGTGGCCAACGGTGAGGGTTTTGCTGTGCGCCTCCAACCAGCGCCGATGCCACTCGAGTGGGAAGGGAGGTGCTCATGGCTGATGGCCTGTGGCTCGATGTCGCCACCCCTCCGACGTTGCGACGCCTGAACTCGACCACCCCCTCTAACTCAACCACCCCTCTAACTCGACTACCCCTCTAACTCGACTATCCCTCTAACTCAAGCACGCTGCTGCACCGCCGCATGCTGCGCGGCATTTGGCGTGACGAGATGTGCCAGCCTTGATCTTGACACCGAATGGCAGCGATGCTGCGCTGCCCAACTTTCTCAGAAGACTTCCGAGCTGGCGCTGTGCTGCTCGGACTTGGACATCGGGTGCAGCATGCTACTGGCCCGGCAATCACGCCGGCGCCACTGCGTTGCCGCCAGCAAACTTTCATCATAGGGGCCATGGCGAAGTGTGGGAGACGATTGGGAAAGAAAGGGAAGGCCGACTGCGAGGCCAAGCGCGAGGCCAAGCGCGAGGCTGGACCTGCGCGGATGTATGCATGGTCCGCAGCCGGAGAGCAATGCCCCGGCATGCCGCACGTGGCTTTCCCACGGCACTCCCGCGTAGCGCAAACATAGAGCGCAGCACGCGCGCCTCCGTCGACAGCTCAAGTTGACTGGGTCCGGGAACCCCCCTGTGTTGCCGATGTGCCTGGAGCTATCCCCAGACGCGCCCGGCAAGCACCGCCGGCGTTCAAAGCGTTCGCACGGTACCTAACGCCGTCATAACCTAGTAACCCAACGCTGCCACCTAACACCGCCGTAACTTGACCCTGCCGTAAGCTGTCGCTGTCGTAACCTAACGCTGCCGCCTCGCAACGCCGTAAGTTAACGCCGCCTGACCTGGCGAGGCCGTAATCGAACGCCGCCATGACCGGCTGCTGTTGTTCCCTGTCGAATCGCTTTCTTACGGCTCTACGGTCGGTACTGTATGCTTCCCGGCCATAGCCCATCCCCCGCTCCGCTTCGGCCTGCCCGTCGGACACCCCTGCACTCCTCCAGTGGCCACCATCCTGAGTGGTGTGGCCGGCCTGGCCGGCCCAGAAAGGGCGACCGCTTTTGCGTAGTTTTCCACGGCCACATGAAATTGCCGTGGAAGAAAATGCACGCCAGACCCAAGCTCAGTCTTCTGGGACTGGCTACAGTAACCCCGACGACCAACAGAGTCGGCCTATGTGGCATGGGGCACTCGGCATGCTGGATCATCCACCAATGGTGGTAAGCATGGGTCCTGCACATCGAAAGCGCCGTGGCTTCATCTCTGAACCAAACTCAGGTGCAGCCCCAGCTTCGGGACGGCGCTGGCGCCTACGCGGGCCCGTCGCTGCTGGCTCAGGGCCAGACAGATTGCCCAGCGTTCCGCAACGTAACCGCCGTCCTGCCAGTCCTGCCCAGAGCCCGCCTGCACCGTAACAGAAGGAAGTGGCTCGTTGTGGCGCAACCGGGCGCGTTGGACCGCACGGCTTTCTGCCGCACCACTTTCCCTCCTCCTCTCTCACGCCGTCTGGACCTCGAACTTTGACGGCGGTGACGAAGTGGGCCCTTAAGTGGACCTAGGACCAATAGCACGCCGCGGCAGAAAGTCACGCTCGAGTGGCGCACCGTCGCCAGTCCGAAAGAAGACGCCCGAGGCCACCACGGCATTCCGCATTCTTCAGCGGCGCGACGTTTTGTGGTTGCGCTTGGGACGAATGTTGTCACGTGCCAGAGCATGACAAATAGTTTTCCCTCCCTTTCCATCTGCCTGCGCGAGAAGGCGGTATGAAACGAGACGGCGCGAACACGCGGGCGGCTGCGCAACTTGTGCGTCACGATGGCGCTCTAGGGGCCGCGCCGAGAAAGAGCAATCGTCCACCGAGCCCACGGCTGCAACGCTGCCGTCGCGTGACACTCCCAGTCAGTACGTACTTTACTGTACTGGACGTGCTGCACCAGGACTGCCGTTCTCTGCCCCATCCCGCCCCTACCGCCTCCAAGCCCGCATCTCTTCGGCGCGCATCGCGTTGTACACACTGTATAACGCATCACGTAGCGAGGTTGCGTAAGGGGAGTATGATCGGCATAAATTGCATTTCCACCCACTGGCGTGTGCGAAAGGATTTGTAATCGGTTTGGCGCTCATGCAGAGTTAATAGACACACACCCGAACGCACACGATTCAGACGTTTCACGAGAAAGAGAACTGGCCACCGTAGCGTACGGAACAGCCCACGTACGGTACGGCATAGTACGGTACTGCAACGCCTTGGCCAATGCCGATGTGGTGCTCTCTGCCTGCAACCCGCAACGACCTGGGGATCATGCCGCAGCTTGCCATTTGGCATCCTCCAAGTCCGTCCGTCACACGCGTCCTGCGTCGTCCAAACTAGTCTTGCGCTACTCGAGCGTGATTTTCAGCTGCAGCATGCCATTGGATCGGTATTTGCGCTGGTCTCCACCGTGCGCCACCGGCAAAGTCTATTTTGAGGTTCAAAGGGCGACGTGGGGTACCCGACAGAACATTCTAGAAGAGAGCGACTTGGTTTTGCCTGGCGGGGTTGGCATTACCCGGAATGGGGCTCTGGCGGGTGCCAACCCAACCTTAACCGTCGTAACGCCCCTTGCACATGTCCGCCATAAGTTACACTCACTCACTAGTCGATTACGCCCGGTGGCAGCTTGGTTAGTAGGGCCCCATCTGCTTATTTGACATTCTTGTTCGACAGTTCTTCCCTGGCTGCCCGAGAACCCCTTTCCCGCCCAGTTTCTCCTTTGGCCTTCGGATCTTCCGTCGTTCTGGCTGCATTTCTATTCCCGTGGGGTTGTATTATTAGCAAGCAAGCTTGAAGGCTATTCTTCAAGAGTTCAGAGTCCTCCTGTAGGTATCTAGGTGACTGAAGCGGTGCCTGGTCTTTACAATACGGCACGAGGTGTCGGGTGTGGATTACGGTAGGAAATGAGGGTAGGCCCGGGTGCTCAGTTGCTGCTTGCCTTGCATCCCTAGGACGGCTCGGGCTGCTGTTGATGGTCGGGGTTGACTCGGGCCGCATGCCTCGCGCGCCCCCGCTGTGCTCGCTCCGTCTAGGGCGTCTGGTGCGCCCGGGGTACTGTACCATCCGAGTTGCTACTCGCTCACTCACTAGTTGATTACGCCCGGTGGCCGGCTAGCCAATAGAGCACCTATCTGCTTAATGTACATACTTGGAATTGCTTATGTCATGGAGACCATGAGCCACATCGGCTGGAACTGGCCGAGGGTTCCAAAAACTCTACACACTGAAATTGGAACACTTGATTCGGACCTCAATACAGTAGAGCAGTCTGGGCAGAGGGGGTCACTCTTGACCGAGCCATGTGGGGCGACTTCTCTCACAACGTTGTTGGATCCTACTAATGGTGATCTCTGCCAACGCTGACCCATATTTGTCATTTTTGGAGTCTAACACTGCTGGGGTCTGAACACCCTACACCGCTGCCCTACATCACACCACTACTATGTACAGTACAGAACGCCCCATATGCCTGGACTTGTCTGATTTCCTCTGCCACCGTTGTCCCATACTGTAGGTGGAGAAGGCATGGGCTATTTTGAGGCTTCGTCAAATTTGGGAGCGAACATGTAATTAAGCAGATAGTTGCTCTATTGGCTAGCTGGCCACCGGGCGTAATTAACTAGTGAGACTACACGCAACGCGGTGGGGTGGCTCCGAAGCCAGCGCACACTGGGAAGGAGCCGACCGCACACGCCATCCATGACAAATAGAGTCGGGCTGCGATCGCTTCGCGGGGCCCCGGTAGAGTCGATGGTCAGCGGAGCGGCGATCAGACCGGTATCGCACTCGGCACCGCCTCGCCTTGGCTTGCGCTGCGGTCGGACACCGCCTCTGGCGTGCAACCCGTGTAACATGTGCTGGACTTACGCGCTGAGGCGACGACACAGTAGGTTGAATATTGGCAACACTCCTCGGATGACGTCCATTTGCCAAGCAGCCAACCTGCCAGTCCACCCTCTTCTAGAATGTTCTGTCAGGAACCCCACGCTACCTTCAAGCCTCAAAATAGACTTCGCCGGTGCCCATACGGGTGGAGCCGAGCGCAACTGCCGATCCAACGGCATGCCGCAGCCGAAATCACGCTCGAGTAGCGCAAGGTTAATTCGGACGGCGGCTGGCACGTACGGTGGGTTTGGCCGGGTCGTTACACATTGCATTCCCACCCCGTGAGCGGCCTGGGTTGTGAAATTTGGGTGTGTGTCTATTACCCCTACGTGAGCCCCTGGCTGTGTACAAATCCTTTCCTACGTGAAACTAGGTAAAGGGCCGTTTTATGCCGAGTTACACCCCCTTACGCAACCCCCGTTGCGTAATGCGTTATACAGTGCGTGCAGTGCTGAGGCATGCCAGACACGACAGAACGAAACTAGGGCCGAGAGTCGCTCGTCGTCAAGCTACCCTACTCCTGGTAGAGAGAGTCCAAATTCACAGGCTGCTCGCCGCTTAGCGTGGGCTTCAGTTCACTATGGCGTTTTGCATTCTCAACAAGCCCGGGCATTACCGAAACGATCCGCCGTTGATCTCGTCGCCGCATTGGTGCACGACACCGAGGAGGCTTTCGCGCGTAAGCAAGTCGTCACACTCGTGACAATGGATGTCGAAGGAGCCTTCGACACGGTCCTCCGTAACAGACTCATTTTCCGTCTTCAGCAGCAGGGGTGGCCCCCGAACATCGCTCGCTGGGCTGGCTCGTTCATGCATGACCGAGCGGCTCGGGTCCGCTATCAGGACGTGACGACACAGTCGTCGCCCCTGCAGTGCGGACTGCCACAGGGGTCTCCGGCCTCCCCCATCCTGTTCCTGCTCTACACGGAGCCTATTTACCGCTTGAGTAGCCCGAAGGGGCTCTTTGGGCATGCAGACGACACCGCGTTCCTATGTATGGGAAGCTCTCTGGACGAGACGGCCCGTAAAGCCTCAGCACATGTTCGCCGATTCATCACGTGGGGTACCGCAAACGCAATAACGTTCGACCCGAAGAAGACCGAGGTCATGCACTTCTCACGGACTCGCACGGGAGCTGCACCCCCGGTCTTCCACGGTGAAGTGGAAAAGCGGCCAGAGGCAGCCATGCGCTGGCTAGGCATCTGGCTCGACAGCACGCTGACCTTCAAGACTCACATTGAGAAGTGGGCAGCCAAGGCGCACGCAGTGGCCTACCACCTCAAGGGATTGACAACCACACACCGTGGGCCACTGCCGAGCGCCGTTCGGAGAGCCGTCCGCGCTTGCATCGAGCCTCAACTGTTCTTTGGAGCAGAACCATGGTACCCCGGCATGACCTGTCCGCGATGGCACCAGCCGACGAAAGAAGGGCCGTCAAGGATACGGCATCTCATCCGACGATTGGACAAGTCCCTCCATACGGCCATGCGGGCCGTCCTCCCGGTGTGGAAGACAACGCCGCTGGCTGCCGGATACAGGGAGGCGGGCATACCACCGGTTTCCCAGCTGCTCGAGGCTTGTTTGCAGCGCGCCTGAAATCTCTTGACGAAAGGCATCCACTCGTGGCGCGCACGAAGCCCTTTCAGGCTCCCGCCATCAACAGGGCCATCAAGCTCAAATACCAGCTTCATCGCCGGCCTTTCCGGACCAGGCTACGTCGCACTGACGAGTTACTCCCGAGATGCGCGAGGCCAGATCTGCTCCTCCGGAGATCTAGCGGCCGGCAGACGCCCCTGCAAACTGCTTCGAAAGATGAGACTGCATCAGAGTTCTGCGACTGGCTGCAGTCAGTCGCTCTTCAGACAGCCGTCGTCTACTCTGACGGGTCCCTCTCCGCGGAAGGAGCTGCGGGGTACGGGTATGCCATACATACGGATGGACTCACCGTCCTGAGCGGGAATGGCTGCCTCGGGCCCGCTGAAGTCTTCGATTCTGAAGCCAAAGGCGCTCTTGAAGGGTTGCGTGCCGCTCTTTGCCTCCCATCACCGGCGCGAATAGTCGTGTGCCTCGATAACCTCGCTCGCAGTCGCGACGTGTCTTCGAGGCATGCCTGCAGACTCATCTCAGCGTGAGTTCCTGGAATTCCAGGCCCTAGCTGCAGCACACGGTGCCACCGAGATCCGTTGGGTCCCCGGACACACCAACATCCCAGGCAACGAGCAGGCCGACGCCTTAGCAAAGGCCGGTACCTCTCAACCCGAACCTGTAGACGCTCTCCCGACGCTGGCATATCTGCGTAAGGTCGCTCGGTGGCGACCTAAAGACGCGTTTACAGCCTGGTGGGAAGCGTCTGCACCTGAACAGTATGGAATCCTCAACCTCGACCACAACTGATTGCCCACCAGAACTTACCATCGCCCGGCCACTTCTCCGCCACCTATTCGCACCAGGGACCCATCACGGGGACTTTGCCGATTGCCACGAAAGGTTCAACCACGACGACGCACGGCTGTCGTGCTTGTGGGACCGACGAAAGAACTCAAGCATCTCTTGTATTGCCGGACGATGCCGCCGCGCCATCGGATGAGCCTGGCACCCTCACCGAGCGTGTCGGTCAACCGAGCAACAGGCAGAGATTCGACCAGTTCGTCAAGATAGCCAAGGCAAGCTCGTTCTTCGGAACGTTCTGCCCGCGCCATTAGGCGGCTGCACATCTTCCCCTCCCTCCCTTTTGTCCTATGTGTGGGTATTCTCTCCTCGACTCGGCCAGGCGGAGGGTGTCCCACCACCCTTTGTCCGCCCGGGTCAATCGAGCTGCAATGCAGCTCATCTTGTTCGAAATCGGCCTCGTTCGGCCAAATCTGAAAGACAGTGTTGTCGCGCCTGGTCGTCCCGCTGACGGGCAACAGGCTTAGCAAAGGAGCGCCTTTGAGCCGATTGATGGATTGTTTACGTTCTGCGGAAGGGGCAGGTGACGCGGGTTGGCGGTCATTTCGTTTCGCGTTGTGTGGGCCGCCCCACTCGCCTGTATCGATAAGCAGATAGTAGACCTACAGCAGCTCAGCACGTCCTATGCCCCGTCCCGGGGACCTGAGCGACCTAAAGGTCGCTGGACGCAAAATACAAAACCAAACCAAACCGCGGAATCGAGCATGCCGGCACGCGGTGCAAATGACAGCCTAAGAAAGGTACTTGCCACCGGTTGGGCAATTACGTAAGGGCAGGCGTCAAACGGTTTGGACCATTGCATTTGCTGATGAAGGCCGCCATGGGTGGGCGTCAGCTTTCAGTCAACATTTCCCCAAGCAGCCCCGTTCGTACTATAGTGTCAAGTGCGTAGGGGACAGCCGAAATGCCAGGATGTCGACGTCCGCACCGGAGCGCCCAGCGCCGTCTGAGGTAATGCTACAGAGCGTGACATGGTCGAAAGGCCGCAGCAACCACGAAACATCGCGCTGCTCAAGACTGCAGCTTGCCGTGGTGGCCTGGCGGGGGTGCGCCACTCGAGCGTGATTTTCGGCTGCGGCGCGCCATTGGTCCAGTGTCCCACTCTCGGCTCCACTTCGACACCGCCAGGCGAAGTCAAAGTTCGGGGTCCCAGAGCGGGCGTGAGACAGGAGGGAAAGTGTGCGCGCCCTGCTTGATGGACTCGCGGGCTGCCCATCGACCGCCGGCATCGAGGGCAGATTGGGAGTGTAGCTCGACTGGGAGGGGACAACCGGTACGGCAGAAAGCCGTGCGGTCCAACACACCACCGCCCGGTCGCGCCATAACGAGCCCCTTCAGTTTCGTTACGGCGCGGTGGAGCTCTGGGTCGGACAGACAGAACGGCGGTTACGTTACGGAACGCTGGGCAACCCGCCTGGCCCATGAGCCAGCAGCGACGTGCCTGCATAGGTGCTAGCGCCACGCCAGAGCCAGGGCTGCACCTGAGTACGGTTGACAGACGAAGCCATGACGCTTTCAAGTTGCCGATGTGCGGGATTCTCTTCCATGGCAAATCCCTGCGGGCAGTGGAAACTGCACCAAAGCGGTCGCCCTTCCTGGGACGGTCTTGCCACACCATTTAGGACGCAGGCCCCTTGATGGGTACATGGGTGTCCGACGGGCAGGCCGGAGCGGGGAGGGGGGTTGGGCTAGGGCTGGGAAGTATAACGGACCCAAGAGCCGTAGGAAAGCGATGGGACAGGGAACCACAGCAGCGGGCCATGGCGACGTTAGATCACGACATCGGCAGGCTACGCGGTGCCAGGTTATGGAGTTGTGAGGTGGTAGCGTTAGGTTACAACAGTGATAGCTTACGGCAGGTCAGGCTATGGCGATGTAGGGTGGCAGCGTTAGGTTATGACAGCAGCGTTAGGTTATGACGGCGTTATGTTATGGCAGCGTCAGGTACTGTACAGTATGTACCATACTGTACAATAGTGGGCGAACACGTTACAGTACAGTAGACGATGGCGGTGCTTACCATGCGTGTCTGGGGATAGTTCCAGGCACGGCGGCAACACAAGAGGGCTCCTGGGCCCAGTCTAACTTAAGCTGCCGATCGAGGCGCGCGTACATACACTACAGTACAGTGGGGTCCGATTCAAACGTCCCAACTCTGTGTGTGTAAGTTATGGAACTCCCGCACCAAATCCGGCCGACGTGGCTCTGAACGACGCATTCTGGATCCCATTTCGGACAAAGCTAGTCACAGAAACGTGGACGCTTGATTCGGACCCCCCTGTATCTCATCACGCCAAATGCCGCGCAGCATGAGTGGGGGTCGACTTAGAGGAGTGGTCGAGTTAAAGGAGTGGTCGAGTTAGAGGAGTGGTCGAGTTAGAGGAGCGGTCGAGTTAGAGTGCAACAGACCGGCAGTGCGACCGCTTTCTGGAAGCGAAATGGGTCACTCTTGACCGAGCTTGTGGATCCTACCACTGGTGATCTACGTATTTGTCATTGCTGGAGTGTACGTACAGTACAGCTCTACTGTAACGCTACTGGAGTGCAACACTGCTGCAGTGTACTGTAACACGCGCTGGACATGTGCGTGGGGGGCAGGATCGTTGGCTTTTTGAGCTGCACCCCTCGGAGCCCCATTCCCGCAGCCAGTTCGCCCTCTTCGAGAATGTTCTGTCAGGCACGCCATGTCACTCACCAAGCCTCCAAATAGACTTCGCTGGTGGCCACGCGGCGGAGCCGAGAGCAAATGCCGATCCAATAGCATGCGACAACCGAAAATCACGCTCAAGTAGCACAGACCAATCTGGACGACGCCTGGCACGTACGGCGGGTTTAGGCCGGCCGCTACGTGTTGCATTCCTACCCCGTGAGCGGCCCTGGCTGTGTGAATCCGGGTGTGTCTGTATTATATCAGCGTGAGCCCTGTGCCGTGTACATATCCTTTCCTGCGCGCAAGTTAGTGAACGGCACTTGCATGCCGGTCTACACGGCCCTTGCGCACTCTCGCTGCGTGAGGCGTTGCACAGTGCGTGTAGTGCGGGGGGCCAAACACGACGGAACGAACCGGCGCCCGGGGGGTCGCTCGTCGTCAGGCTCCCCTACTCCTGGCAGGGAGAGCCCTATTCGCGTATGGTGAGCAACACCTATGAGTGACTGGCCCGTCCAATGTGGCCACCGCTCGACATGAGGGACATGCCTGTTGTGCATCGAGCGATGCTTGCCTGGGATGCCGGAAAGGAGAGATGTGGGCCTGACGGCGGCAGGGGCGTGATTGGGCAGAGAGCGGCAGTTCTGGTGCCGTACGTGAATTAAGGCGACATGGTGGCCACGGGACTGGGGGTGTTAGGTGCTGGCGGCGTAAGAGGCGTGGACTTTGCTGGACGATCGCTCCTGCTCTGCGGGAGACAATGAGCGCCACTGCAGCGCACAGGCTTGGCAGGCACCCGTGTGTTCATGCCGTCTCCCTTCCATTGCGCCGTCCTGCCGTACAGTACCGAGCGCAGACCTGTTCGACGCAGCCAAATCCGTGCTATGCGTGCTGTCGGATTCGGTCGTCACCAAACGTGTAAATTCGGGTGTGTGTGTATTGGTGTGTCTGTGTAAGCCACACTGCCTGTTCATGTACTTCCAACTCATGCAATCCCCCAAATCTATATCCTTGTACCGGGTTCACTGCAACCTCACTCCCTGACACGTGCTGCATGGCGCCTTGGTGTGCATGCGAGTACCGACGCTCCAACGCTCCAAGTACGGAGCTGTAGTGCGTCGCGCGGGCCATTCTGAACGAGCCCGCCTGGCCGTGTGAAATAGTGCGCGCTGCACGAACCCGAACCGTGCGACGGCTAGAGCGGTGCTTCCATGTCATTCTTCACACAGCTTTCCGGAACGGCGAGCATACAGTACTACAATCGCCGATCGTGCAGGCTGGCGGAAAGGAGGGGAGAAAGTATTTGTCATGCTCATGGGCACGTAGGATGACCCGGAGAAAGAGGAGGGGGGGGGGGGGGGGGGGGTTGTTACCTGAGATCATCATGCACCTCAACCGTTATGAAAGGTCTCTCAATGCGTCTGGCGTCAGGCGTCGGGCGTCACGTCGCCGCGCCCCACATGGCCGCTGGCCCCCTTCCCAGGGGATGCCACCAGTATCGGACCTGGGGTGTCGCCCAAGCCTTCGTCCCCAGGAGGCACTGACCCGGGTTCGAGCCTGCCGTTGCTCCCGTCTATCAATGTCGCCTGTTTCACAAACGGTCGGCCGTTTCGCAAACGGCCGATCCAGAAATACAACGGCCGGCCAGACGTGAGCGCGTCGAAAAGTCTCTTTACGTACAGTACAATAAACGCAGCAGGTGTGGATCCCCAAGACTGCCATGGGTGCTGTATGGTCATGCCCTGTATCCGCCACCAATGTTGGCGCTCTCGCGCGAAATATAACACACCAGGGGTCGAGCTAGTCTTGAGCTAGTCCTAATATCTACACAGCCATCATGGGACGGCGAAAAGTCGAGATCAGGAAGCTTCCCAGTCAGAGGGACCGCAATGCCACGTACAAGAAACGGAAACCGGGGCTGGTCAAGAAAGCGCGGGAGCTTGCTGTGCTGACCGATTCTTGCGTGCACCTATCTATCCTGAACCGCGACAAGTGGGAGGAGCATAGGTTCAGCGTTGACGACCTCCCCGCCGCTCCGGCTGCCTCTGGCGGCGACGGGTCTGCTGCTCGGGCTCCACCGCCGACGCCATTCCAAATCCAGGAGGAGACGAACGGTTGTGAGGGCACAGGCGCGCTGGCGCTGTTATCGTGGGCTCCAGAGGAGCCAATTGCGCCGACGGAGGACTGGCAGGCTCCTGGGGCTTCTCAGGGTATGGACGGCACCCTCGCCAGTCTGTCCTCCTGGTGCAATGGCGACGTGGGTCTGGCACCGCTAGGTGAGAGGGGGTGGATGCCGGACGCCCTCCCCCTGTTTGATCTAGGCGCTATGGAGCTGTTCGGGGGTGGGTTTGGGGGCGTGCATGGGCCAGCGAACTTGCTTCATCCCGCCAGTGAGTTGGGGGGAATACTGGGTGGATTCGACGGGCGCCTCTTGGGTGGTGCGCAAGACGGCGATCCGTGTGGTGGTGCCCTTAGGGCGTAGACCTCCCCACACCAGTGCATTCCCGGCCGAGGCCCCCCTTCGTTGCCGTCGCCCGCGGAGAGTGTCCGCTCGACGAGAACTGTAGCTTCACGAGATAGACGAGATAGAAGCAGAGCTTATGCGCTGCGGTGCCGCATGTGGCAAGATATAGTGGTCAGATTTGGGCTTTGTCTTCGTACGGGCGTGCTCTACGGTAGCTGTGGTCCTGCGCGCCACATACGTGCGCTGCGTGGTGGCATGGTTTCAGGACCCGCCGCAGCGAGATGTTGGCGATCTTGCACCCTCACGGTCCGCTTCGTCCCTCCACTTGACTGCCCACCGTCACTGCACCCTAGTGCCAGCCCAGCCTAGCCCGCTGCTTCTGCTTCGGCCGACCGACGGACGCTGGCAGAAGGTGCTCCAGCGCGCGATGCTTTCTTTTCAGCCTCCGGAGGCGCATACCAAGACAGTTCGCCGTGGGCTCGCGGCACCCGTACTCGATGGCATAGCCCCTGCAGATGGCGCCCCACGGCAAGCCCGCCAGCTTTTGCGCGCACAGCCACCGGTCCCGATCGCGGAGAAAGGACAGGTCAGTGTCCGCCGCATTATCGACATGGCTGTCATCTGGCCGTCGCCCCCCGTCATCGCGTGGAGGACCTGCAGAGTCTGTCGGTTCCGGCACGTCTCCTTCGCGCTGCGGAGGGGCCGACGCCGCGGCCGTGGAAGAGGTCGCTTGGGAAGCACCCCACGCAGGGTACAGCAGCGGGAGCGGTACTTCCGCGTCGAGAAAAGGCACAGGAGGCGGCATCCAATCCATAGCGCGCGAGACGGGGTGGCATTGCTGGGCGGGCGGGGACAGTGGCCCTTGGATCTCCTCTGGCGAGCTAGTCGATGCCTGGTCCTCCACGAGCTGTTCGAGTGCCGGAGACGGGGCTGGCAGTCCATCGTGGAAGGGCAAACCGGAGGACTGGGGCGGGTCTTGCGTCACATGCGGCGTAGCGGGAGGGGAGGGAGGTACGGTGGCGACGGAGGATGTGGCTGGTGCGCAGGTCGAAGACGGCGCGAGTGATGGCCGTTGTGCCTGCGCCGGCCCCTCCCACAACGTAGCTTGCGCGCCAGGGCTCGTCGCCGTTGCCGGACTGAAGCCTACGGAACAGCTCGCCAGCTGCGTGGTGTGGCCCGTGTAGGCGACGTCTGCCACAGGTAGCGGTGGCGGTGCGTAATAGCTGAGCCAAGGATCAGGGGGCCCGGGCGACCAAGGCTCGGCGAGGGTAAGGGCGGGGAGGAAGATGGAGGCCGCACCGTACGCCGGGAGCAGTTGGTGGCAATGGAAGCAAGCGGTCGCGCGAGGCCAGCCTGTCAGGGAGGCGCCCCCGTCCATCCTCGAGTCGCAGGTGCCAGGGGAGAACACAAAGTCCGGAGTGCACCAACGCTACAGTATCTGCGTGCGCTACGTCCGCGTAACAACGAAAGGTTATAGACATGAGCCTCACGTCACAGTTGATGTGGCCGCGGCGACTTCGTGTATTCATACGAGCCCAGCCCACGGTCCGCTATGCGTTATAGTATTCGCCGCACCCCGGCGCAACCTGTTCCGATGGCGGCGCTGTTGCTGAGCCGCGAAACGTCGCGGGTTCCCAATTGCCGCCGTCGCGGTGCCAGAAGATAACATCGGAGCAGGCAGCATCTAATGACGAGGAAACCACACCGGGTTAAGTTTCTCTGCTTGTGCGTACCGTACAGTACTGTACAGTACTTTAATGTACTGTAAACTAGTGGACTGCACGTCCGATGCACTGGGCTATACAGTATTGTACGGTCTGAACGCTGCCGTAACGCGCACACTCTCTGGCCCCGGAACACTCGCCAGCTCAGAATCCGGTGCCCCAAAGCCAAGCTACCCTACGAACCGCACGTATTGTACTGTAGTGCAGCGCATCACCTCTGGCTTGAGCCTACGCGCACCAGCCCAAATACGGCGCCGCAGCAGGGTAACACACCGGGCGGCATTTTGGGACTAGGTCCGGTCCCAAAGACCCTGGCGCGTTGAGGCCAAGCGCAAGTGCCGAGCTCGTGCAATACAGTACGGTCTGTACAGTACAGTAGCCTGTGTTGTACAGTATGCGTAGGTGTACAGTGCTAGTACAGCAGAGCACTGGCGCGGGGATGTAAAGGCTTATAACTCATAACCCCGTGTAGGGGTTAAGGCTCACATGGGGCGTGGGTGGAGTTTTTGGACGCCATAGTCCGCACCAACAAGTGTTAGACCGGCGATTGCAATTGTAGATGTTTCATCAAGACTGAAGTCACAGTACTGTACTGTACTGTACTGCACTGTATTATTAGTCTCCTCTTGAGATGCTTGAGGGTCTTGAGGATTGTGTAGTTATCCTCGTCTTTTCGCTGATTTGCGCGTTGATGTTCAGCAATTGGCGGTGTATGCGATATCCTCCATCAAATTGCATGGGCCTCCATAGGCTTGTAGCCGTCGGGTTCGGCACACCTGAAGTACGATCCAGGCACCCCTTTCCACCGCTCTAACAAAAGTCAGGGAGCGAGGTTGCACAAAGGGGGCAAACCCGGTACAAGGATATGACTTTGGCGATTGCATGAGTTGGAGGTACATGGACAGGCGGTGTGGCTTACACCGACACAAACAAACAAACACACGCCCAACTTACACAATGCACCGGGACCAAAACCGACAACATGAGACATACAGCTCGCTTCACACCCCCAATTATGCATTTGTGCAGCTATCCGGCGCAACTGCAGTTATGCACGTCCAGTGCTGCAACTGAAGCCTATGGGAGGTCAAATGCAATGGACCGCGCCGGGGCCGAACCTACCCCAAGGGCGACACTCTGGCTACAGCATCCATCTCAAACCGGGCCTTCCCACGCCAGCGAACCGGCGAACACCTGGCGACATTAGCCATGGGCATCATCGCATTGTACTACACAGTACTACGTCAGAACGCATCGTAACTTAAAATGCCAAAGTCGTTGCCGTCGGAAATGGTGGCCCATGTCATTGCGCAGGTATTTGGCCCATATGCCGTTCGATTGCTGACTACAACAGCCAACAACGGCAGGTCACAGATTTGCGTGATCTCAAAACACTATGTGAGGTCTCGAAGACTTTCTACCGCTTCGCGGCACAGCGGAAGTATGAAGTACATGGACTGACGTTGCGGTGCGGTTTGTGGATGAGAGCCGCCCCGGCGACACCGACGAGGAAGCGGTGCTGAAGGCTGCACGGAGCCAACAAGGGCTAATGGGCCGTGTCACCAGACTACGAGTCACTAGCACTTTCTTAAGGAAGCCATGGCGCAGCATTCGCCATAGAGGCCGGCTGAGAGACATCAACTCAGATCTCGATCGGTTCTGCGATCGCTTCCAACAGGTTGGCAGAGAGCTGCCGGCTGGCAGACTTCGAGAATTCATGTAAGCCTCGCAACAAATCCTTCTCAAGATCTACGCTCATGGGTATTAGCTGGAGCGTGGGTGTGCGTGTCCCCACGCAGCTTCTTGGACCGGGCGGATATATACCCACTCATCAGAAAAACTTGGAGCACCTTTTCCTAGTTACCGCCGGCAGCTATGTGGCTGGCTATGCGAGTTCGGACTTGGCATTGGGGAAGCTGGATCGCTTGCAAGCCATCTCTTGGGCGGGCCTACGAACGAAAAGGGACATCGCAGCCCTCGGTGCCGCCTTGCGCAGAAACGCAAAACACCTACGAGGCTTGACGCTCGACTTCATCGGCTGGGACCTTGTCATGAACCACTGGAACACGGCCGGAGATCGCGCGAGTTACATGTCCAGGCACGTGTTTCAGATCGAGCCTACGTCGGCCTCTCTCCAATATCCTGCCCTCAACGCCTTGTCACTATCCGGCTTGGACATCACACCATATGCGCAGGGTCTGGCTTGCGCCATGAGGTCCCCGTCGCTTCGATCCATCACGCTTCGCCGCTGCCCTGGCTGGGATGCGTTTTTGTGTTTCTTTGTCGAGCCAGGGTCTGAGCCGACCCTCCTCAATCTGGAGATATACCAGCCGGTTCATTTCTATGATCCAGACGATGCGGATGTGGTCGTGCGAGAGTTCCTCAACAGCGCGCGAGGATTGCAGAATATTTATGTGTCCATTCCAGGTCCTTGTGATACCAAGTCTCTCTGGCGTATGATAGCTGCCCGGCATTCCTCCACTCTTCGGCGGCTTGCTTACCATGTCAGGGAAATCAACCTCGACGACGAGTCTAAGCATTTTGAAAAAGAGATGGATATGAATGATCTGGGTCTCATAAGCGAGTCATTCTGGAATCGATTGCTCGGGGGCGATACAGAATTTGACGGCGACGAGTCTGACGACAGCGGATCCGATGAACTAAGGCTGAATCACGACTCTTGGTTTGACGAGCAGTCCCCCAATCCGCTTGGGAATCTTCAACTCGAATGCATTGGCCTAGCTTGCCGACCTTTTCGTTTGGTGAGACTACCCCCGGATCCACGGTTGTCGCAGCAGCTAACAACGGGCCAGATAGAGGTTCTGGAGCCATTCACAAAGAAAAATTGCTTGCGGATGTTGCACATAAGGCAGTCGGGGTCGGACATAAGGTGCTTTGGCTCATGGGCTTTCGGAAGGAAGAGCCCGCCCCGCCTTCCGCTTGTTGAGCACCCACCAACCGAATCTCGGCGGGACGTTCTGTTTCTGGGCGACAAAGAGCCGGGATGGGTGTCAACGGTACCCGGACAGACCGGCCTTGTTCCCGTCGAGACGGTGCTAAACGGCGGATTCTGCCACTTTGCGGATTGGGTGTTTGGTAAGGATGGGATCTCGTCCTTAGAGATGGTTGTGTATGGCGATTTCTCGTGTCAGGGGAGGTTAGGGCAAGACTGCTTCATGCTGCGCAGAGGAGGTACGATCGGCGGCCAAGCATATCCTTACTCCTTCTACTTCCCAGAGTCACAGGACGACCCAGACTTGGAGAAGCTGCTCTCGCAGAATCCGGGGTTCCTTGAGGCATGCCCCACCGAAACACTGCTGGTTTCTCGTCAGTGAGCTTGGCTCCGTCACTCTGTAGCTGTTAGTTAGATAACACCATGGCTTACCCTGCTTTGCCTAGTGAGACGCGCATAAGGATGTGGCGGAAACGCGCCGCGAGGTGACTGAGTGTTTGTGACGAGATACTGGGCGTAACTCGACCGCTTTCTTCAATTTCTGACTTTTAGCAATGTACATGTTTAAAGCCGGGCCTGTGGACGGTTGCCCATACATTTCAACTACTGGACTCTGGCCTAGCTGAGATTTTTCCAATGTAGCAAGCCTCTACGGTACAGTAGAACAGCGTCTGAGATCCCCTATTCTCCGACAACCTCACAAACACGATCATTCGTACGACGCCACGACCCACTTTTCTTCTGCTTTCAATTTCAACGAGCCATGCCGTCCTGTCTCTATCATTACAAGATGACAAACACTGCGGCATGGAGCGGCCCAATGGGCAGCGGCAGCCTCGGGGACCGTACGAAGGTGTCTATATATGTCGATGTTGCAGGACTGCGGGGGCGCTGTCCGAAGGCCCGCGCAGCTGCAAAGGGCAATACCGACGGCGGTACAGACGAGGAATGGCCTATCGACATTGGCCATCTCACAGGCGTTGCACTCGACGAAGTCGGGCTGGAAGCCAGCATGATGGATGTATTGGTCAATCTATACGGGCCCACCCCACCACCGACAGATGCGATCTGGGAAACTGGCATGAGAATTCACGCGCAGGACACCAACATAACAGGCGAGCACAAGCCACGAGTAAGTTCGTCGATAATAATCGATTCCATAATGTATGCGCACGATCTCCTGCACAGTGGAGATCCGGCGGCGTTTGTCTTCGTCTCAGAAGACGTCGACGCTGCAGTCAACAAGGTGGCTGGCCATGGATTCGATGCGCATCTGTGGAGTTGGCAGAAGTCCCTCCGAGGGGCTTATAAGAATCTCAGGCTAAGTCGCATCCACATACATGCGATCGATGGTCACCCAGACCTCAACATACAGAGACGCAACACGGGGATAACGCCTGCTTTGTCAAAAGGCTGTGAACATGGTCTTCCTGAGACGTGTGGCTAGCAACGACGGCGTCATGCCCCATTCCTGTATCGTTCGTACCTTTCGTACACGTGATAGCCTGAGTGACAGAAGTGACCCCTGGCCGACTCTCTGTCATATCCCGCAGCGTCGATGCAGTTCCTGAGGTACGCACGGAAGTCTCGCCGTATCAAGAACAGGTGCTCGTACCAGTGTTTCTTGACATAGTCCTTGAACTCCGCGAAAAATTCCTCTATGGGATTAAACCTCGGTGAATATGGAGGCGAAGGAATGTTCTTGACGCCAGCCTCTGCGCACATCTCGTTGACTCTCGTCGTTCGGTGCCATGACGCGTTGTCCCATATGAGGGCCGATCTTGGCTCGGGAAAGCGGCCGCAGTGTTGGATCAGCTGCTCAATGAAATCCTCGAATATCGCGCTGTTCGTGGATTCCGGGTAGATACGCGAGAGCAGAATGCCATCTTGCGTGTACGCAGGCAGGACTTGGAAACGGCGTCCACGGGAGAACTCTTGCCGTTGGACGGGCGTAACGTCCTCGTCTGCCCAACCCCATCGACGATGGCCTTCGCGTTTATCTGATCCTGACTCGTCGACGAAGGTCATGTGGTATGACTTAACCTGCTGCAAGTGTATTTTGTGTAAGAACAAGTCGTGCAAGTCTGTGTCTTGTTGCATCGCTACACGACGAATTATCTTTCTCGTCATGCCCGAGGACTGAAGTGCCCGAGTAATGGTAGCTTTGGAGACTTCCACGTCGAAAAGCTCGCTGAGAAAAGCGATCATCTCGAAGCGAAACATGTCCGGCTGCTTTGCTAGCTGCTTCCGGAGCGTTCGAAGCATGAGCGGCGTTATTGTTCGAGGACGACTCATGCGACGGATCGACTGGGTGACGACTCTTGTTGACCGGATTCGGACAGGTCGCTCATTGCAAGACGTCATCCGAGCAACATCAGAGCTGGGGCTGTTTTCTTTGGTCGTGCTTTGGGTTTGTTTGTGCTGGGGCTTGCTCAGTCACGAGGGCATGGCTCTTTATATGGAGGACACGGGGGCAATGCAAGAGAGAGGGGGGAGGAGGGGTTTGGCAGGACTTCGGTGGCGATCACGTCCGACGGTCAAGAACGGGACTGCTGGCCGAGAAAGAGGGGGGATCGCTACTCTACCCTTACCAGGCTCCAGTCATTACTCGATTCGAGAGTGAGGCAAATATTGACCAATGACGAGCAACCATGGGCAGGGTGGCTTCTGGCGCTTGATCTTGTCGTTGGTCGGTGACTTCCAGGAACAGCAGCAGCCGCAATGCGCCGGAGGTGATGTCCAGTCCTCTAAACTCTGTTGTGGCGCCCGGTCGGACAGTTAAGTAGCCAAGTAAGCAAAGGTGACTTGACAATGGTGTTGTACTGTACGGTGCGGTGCTTACTGGACCCTTTTGCGAAGTTTGTGTGGCCGGGGTTTGTGTTTGGCCGCTGAATCTGCCACCTTGCCCGAGCGAGGCAAGGTTGGGCCACACAGAACACGGTCCACTCGTGCCGCTGAGCTTAGTGATGGTGCTTCACGCCCGCCGTGGCCACACACGTCCAGGGACAGCGACAGCAACCTGGAGATATACCAATGGGAAAATCCTCGCTGACACGGGTCGACTCACCACATTCTGATGCGGAAGCCGTGCCGAGCTGCGGGGTTTAGGCTCGCTCGAACTTACCATATGGTGCGGTGCGTTGCTGCTCAGAGTCCAAGATTTTCGTTACGTAACGTCGCCGATAGATCCTGCCGACTGTATTGTGTCGCACATCTTCGTGAAACAGACGCCAACGAACTCGGACCCCCGTTGCTGCGACCTAGACACACTGACAATTGAGACGGGTCTGAGGTCCTTAGAACACTGTAGGCTAGGACTTGTCCTGGCCATTCCGCTGTGCGGGCTAATCAAGGGGCCACTTGTCGCCGCCCAAAATCTACTATATGCTACGGAATACATATACTGTAGTGCATAGCAGTGGGCGGTAGGAAGATCCGCCAGATTGGCAAGCGGCTTACAAGGCCTTTGGCGTGATGTTATGGACGGAATCGTCATGTGGTGCCTGCGTACCGCCTTGGGTCCAATCTTGGGCCACTCCATAAGTAGCGCGCACCAGAAGGCTAACCCCCCGACTCAGTGACCTGTTTCTCCCAGGTCTCTGTCTATAAACTGGGTCAGAGACACCATTTGGGTAGTGACCTATTTTTACAGTACAAAACTCCAGAAGCACTTATATACGCCAAGTACAGTAATGTTGTCGGTATGAGGGCTTGGGCCGCTGCGTCGGCCATATGCCATGTCGCACTTTCCATCGTGGTAATATTCTGCTCCTGCAAGGTATCCTCAGGCTCTGACATGGAAAAGTCTGGTGTGCTGAAAGTCTTGGTAAGCGGATGCGTCCATTGAACGGTTTCCATTGCTGACAGGGCCATCGCATCGCTCAGTTTTCTTCACCGCTGAAGACGCAAAGTCCCGCCAAGACCAAAGCGGCGGTATCTCTCAACCCTCCAGAAATCATAGATAAGACGTCAAGTGCTCTCGCCGAAGCTACTTCGGCGATACCTGGCGCTATTCAATCCGGGACCGCCAAACACCTCGCCACGGGGTGTACTATAGGAACCACGCGGGCTTGCGTGGTCGTCCACGACAGCTTAGAGTGTGTCTCTCATCTTGAGGTCAGAACGTCATGGCCGGGCGTGTTCCCCGATCTTTCACCGGCGCTAGCTTTTCTCCGAGGGCTCACCGTGCTGACCGTGATCTCATGGGGCATCATACTTTGCGTACTGGCAATGCTGCTTTGCCTCGGGATTTTGGCGGGGAACTTCAGAATCGCTCTTATCCTCACACTCTCAACGGCCACCTTAGATGTCATGGCTATCCTGTTATTTTATGCAGTTGGGGCCCAGACTGACAAATTGTTGCAAATAATGAGCGATTTTGCTGAGGAAACTGGTGGGGACTTGCAACAGGGATCATTTCGAAGGCTTATTCACGTAGTCACGTGCGTGCCTGCCATTCAAACCTTCCTGCTCCTTATAGCTATAGGAATGTGCTGGTGGCAGAAGCGGAGAGTCGTGCTTTGCGCAGAGCGGAGGACTTCCAACCGTACTGGTCCTCGGAAAACCAGCAACACGGTTTAGACAGGGTGGGTGCAGCACGTCGCGGCAAATGAAGCCGAACATAATGACCCACCGGACCGACGCTGTTTGACGGGCGCTAGTACTCTGCAGGCTGCACCGTATGGTTGGCAAATCAGTTAGTTCTTCTGAGTCATTGCATTCACATTACAAAATTGCAGTGCCAAATACTGTACCTAAGCCTGACGCTCTGACTCTACAGTACGGTGCTAAGTACGTTGGTCACATTTGACTTCCGGGAAAGGAGATCAGCTGGTGAATGCCATAGCTGAGTCAGTAACTTTCGTCGTGCCGGACTTTATTTTGAAGCATCCCGGAGCTCATCGGGAGGTTGGATATGTCGCAGCAAGGAACTGATTGCTGTCTACGAAGCCAGGACCTGACCCGTGTGTGAACCGAGGAGCATTAATCCAGGTTGCGGCAATGATACAGTACTGATACGTTTGCCGTAGAGCATACCCGGCGAATCAAGTCTTTCGGTACACTGCGAGAAGAATTGCATGATGATAAGAACACACAAGCACGAAGGTGATGGATGCAACCTAGAATATGGAGTGAATGTCTATAAAATGCCAGGACTGCATTATGCATTTGCCTCACCGTCTTTAGCAGCTTTATGATAGGAAACTGTCAGCCTGCGGGTCAAGACGCGTCGACGTTGTCTTTCAGTAGTTCCTCGCATGATGACCACGGAGTGGGGTGCGAAATTGTCAGGCAGCTCAACTACAGTAAGGGTCTCGGGAAGTGTAGCACGACCGCGTCGTCCGCCTAACTGAAACAAGAGAGTGCCCACCCAGGAAAAGAGATAGGGTGATGTAGCGGGGATATCTGTTGGGGTGTACAGGCGAACTTTAGGGTAGACTTTCGTCTGCTGCCGTTGACAAATCATTGCTTATCGCTTGAACGGCGGCTGGCGTCAGGGGGGATTCCAGATACAATATGACTGTAACTTTTAGGTAGCAATAGTATCCCAGTTCATTTCGTCATCCAGATGGGCCTGTCAACCCTCCATCATTCTCATTTTTCAATGCAGGCGATTCGCGTTGGGCTCTGATCGTCCCTTTGCTCGCCGCCGAGCAACCTCGAGAGGTTATCTACAGTCTTGGGCCGAGATGTTCCAGCCTTAGAAAGAGCACCGGCCTATTTCTAGACACTTCGGCTGAAGTACAGTACGTTGTCCGACATGCCTGGGCCGTGACTGGGTTCTCTGAGACGCAGAACAGGTTTACCAGAAGTCAAGAGACTGGGAGCAGCGCATAACCTTCCGAGGTGCCTTTAGCTTCGATGTCAAAGTCATCAACGGGACCAAGTCGACTAGTGCCACTGGACTCGGCTACGATGCAGCACCGAACGGCCAACGAAGCCGGCGTGGCAAGATTTGTCACCGTGCCAACCGTTCACGGCCACTCGCGAAGACTCGCCAGAAGTTTGCTTGGGCCATGTACGAGCCTGTATCACGACCTTTCGCGGCCAAAACTTTTGCCCGGGGAGGCTGCGTCGCAGCAGAAAGCAAGCCTCTAGTGGACCTGCGCGGTGGTGGTTTCCTGTGCTTTTTTAAACGGGGCAAATAGAGAAAGCCCATTGACCTTCCAGTTCAACGGGTTGTACGGTGCTGCACTCTACGGCACGGTGGGGCTATCCATGCACAGCGCCCGGTGTGGCGGTATTTTCTATTGCTCTGTACAACTCCAGCTATCCCGGACTCTGTCCCTGCGGCTGTGCTTTCGGGTCGTAGGCTAACGCTATGGTAGCTACCTAGACGAAATGCTCTAATTGGACGCTGTGGACGTTATTGGAGTCATGCTAAGTATATCTACTACATTCGATGGCCTCTTCTTGGCCCAGGTGCCTAACATTGCAATGTATTCACCAGCCTGTTCACAGACCGGGCGCGATGTGTATGCTCTAAATTTAGGCCAACCATTGTGTATAACTGAAGCTTGACCTGGCTTCTTTGTGAACAATGGTCGTTTCCGCCTTTTCGATCCTTTCCGCATTCGTTGCATACACCCTTCTGCGAACGGCCTATGGCACTGAAAACTGTACAAGGGGTCTTATCGCACCTGATCTGGGTGGAATCACCCGTATATCTAGCCCTACAGCCAACAGAACTTGTCTTAGCGCAAACATTCTGTGGCCGCACAAACAAAACATCAGTGCTGTAACGATCCCCATCGAGAACGCGCAGGAATCATGCCAAGATTATCCCTTCTCATACATATCGATACCCAATAACAATACCTACGCGGGTGTGGTTAAGATCACGTGGGAATGTGGGGACGAGACTCCACCACCTTGCTTTCTCGGCACACTTGTGGCTGCTTCGACCGCTGCAACCCACACCATCCTGGACTTTAGCATGAGCCAGTCTTGTCCTACAACGGGTCCAGTGACAAGCCCAAGTACCCTTCCTAGTGGTTACGTTTCCAAGGCGCCACAGGAGACACAGGTGGGCACTTCTGGCCAGTCTAACGCCACTAGTGGCACAGGAAACGGAACTGCCGGAGGCTTGCTACCAGGCTCCTCTACAGGTCAGAATGGAGAAACGCCTTCTGCCACACCGTTCAGAACTACCGAAAGCCTTCCATCCGCTTTAGGCACCGGCGATTCTATCCAGGAATCGACTACAAGCACAAAAAGTAGCACAAGAATGTACGACGCTACAGGTGTCTCCTCAGCTGTCGTCAGCGCTGGTGCCACAGCGTCTGCTACAGGTACTGCAGACCACCAATCTAGTCCAAATGCTTCATCACTCGGTAGGGAAGAAGATCCATATTTGGCTCCAACGGAAAGTTCTAGACCGGCTGCCGTCAGAAACAGCATGGCTTCGAACCACCAGACGACAATGGAGCCTGTTACGGGGCTCAGCACGACGGAAGATCCTCCCCGTTGCACGTGTGCCCAGTGAGTACACCTTGGGTGGAGGCTACGTTTGGAAGAAGGAATGATTCCTGGGCTATGGCAAAGCCTTGGTGGGTAAAAATACTAGTGTCGATGAGTCACCTTCACAGTACTACCCAGGTTCATAGTTGGAGGAGGGACGAAAGAATAAAATAAGTGGTTAGTCCTTTTTTGGGATGCCCTAAGGCCGCACGAAACGCCGGTAACGGGTGGCGATGCTGTACGGACGCACTACTCACGCAGCAACTGATTACACCCAGTTGCCAATTATTGTAGTTAATAAAGCAACTATATTCCTGCATTACGTACTTGCCTACTTCCGAGCTCAACGGGCCCTACAACAGCCCATGTCGTCTTCGTATGTGGCTTCTCTATCGAACCTGCAGGTCATGCTGCGGTAACGCCGCAGCAGAGAACGAGGGCCGTGGAACATCAAAAGCAGATTGCGCAGTAAAGCAAGTCATGGAAATATATTTGGACTAGCGTTTCCGGCTAATAAGCCGTGCACCAATTTGATACCCATAATAGGAAAGCTGTGGGCCGTCAAAGCGGATCTCCAAAGCGTCACATTGTTTTCTGCACAACGCACCTTTACATCAACTTAAAGTTTCACCAGGTGGGGCCTATTGCCCTCTGAAATCCCAAGATGTTTATTGCAAAAGAGAAAACTGGGGTGGAGACACTGTATTGCACTGTCAAAGAGCAGAGCGCTTTGATGCCAGCAACGAAATGGTTCTCAACCTGACGAGATTCCATTCCGCAAGGGAAACACGTCTCTATTCGGCCTGTGTATAACGGCCAGAGTTTTTTCGAGCGGAGATACTGTATTTGGAGACCGCCTTTGTACCTTCAGAGACCGCATGCTTGGCAAGGTCACCCGGAATAAAAAGGCGGGCAGAAGTTTGAACATCGCGAGCATTGATGGTGGCTTTTTTGTTGCGGGTAATTAGCTTATGAGCCTCGGTCGCGATACGCTCGAAGATGTCTGTTGCGAAGAATTAGCTGAAGTCATAATTGACGCGCACACGAAGACTTACCATTGACGAAGGAGTTCATGATAGACATGGATTTGTTGGAAATCCCAGTGTCAGGATGGATCTGCTTGAGGACTGAACTTTGTCAGCTTGTGTCTCCGCCACAAGTACCTGACACACAAACGCACATCAAAGTTTGTTACGAACCCTTATAAATGTACAAGCTGTACGTCTCCTTGCGCTTCTTGGAGCGACCCTTGTTTCTCTGCATGCTTGTCTTGGTTGCAGGGGGGGCTGTCTTGTTCCCAGTGCTGGCTGTCTTTTTCAAAGGAGTGGTTGGCTTAGTCGAAGTCTGGGCGAGCCCGGGGGTCTTGGGAGGCATCTCGAAAGTCGTCAGTAACTGTGGACTTGGTGCAGAAAGGTAGCAGTGTCCTCGTAAAGGTTGATGAGGCTGAAGACGAAGGTTCTGAACCGAGGAAGAGAGAACCGGATTGAGATATATATGCTTACCATTGAGGTTCCGGGCCATTAATGAGCTACGAACCGAATAAAAGACAAGTAGCGAGAGAACGGGATGCATTACGTAGGCTAACAACGATGATTGCCTCTGCCAGGGGATATACAGTACTGTACTGTACAGTACTAATGCCGATATGAAAGTATAGTTCCGTATGTATATGACACAGTGCTACAGCTATTCGGCTCACTGTCTCTGAAGTGCTGCATAACCTGTTAGGTTTCACGGCGCGTTGCCTCAGTCTCGATTGGGATCTCGTATTCAACCACCGTAAAGCACTGTACTGTACTGTACAAGGCCAGCGCTGTGTGGACCTGAACCTCAAGTTCTTGTGACTTCCGTCGAGCGGCGTGAGTTGACGATCTAACTACCTTACGCACCAGCTACTGCTAACGTAATAGCCAAGCTCCCACCAATCATATCTCACACTGGGTTACAGTATCGCACAAAGGACATTGGGCGTGGCTTTCTGTCAGACGTACGGAGTGGATACCAGCACAAAGGCGTCATGGTCTAAAAGATGGGGTGTATGAGCAGGTGCTCCAGTGTATTGATCGTGATCCTCCTTGCCCCATCTCTGCCCATTTCTCGCGGCCATTTTGCTCGTGTGGACAAGTGAGACATACAGTTCGCTTTCACGCCCCAGCATGCACTTATGCAGTTATCCGGATCCACTGTAGTTGTGCACGTCCAATAGTGCAACACTTACACTGATGACACACGCACGAATTTGCATATATTGTGACGCACTAAACGCGTTGTTAGCGTGTTGGAAAAGGGGTGTCTGGATGAAAGATGAGAAAGTGGAGAACCTGACGCCTAGAGGCTACAGTAAGTAAAACCTACGCAATGCGGGGGAGGATTTCGGACAAACCCCCTTATGCCTATCGGTGCACCAAACCAACATGAGGATGGGGATACTAACAGTAATCACTTAGTCACCTGTTGACCACGCCCGGTAGCCAGCCGCCAACGGAGCAGCTGTCTCCTTGATAACACGTCCGTATCCAAAATCTGACAAGGTCTCAAAGCACCCGCTGTTTGGTTTTCCATTCGTCATCAAGCATTGATATCGTGTGTGATATTTTCAGCAAGGCAAGCCTGAAGACGGTCTCCAAATTTTGAGAGTCCCACAGTCCAGTACAGCACTGTATCTACGACAGATGAAGCGCTGCTTGTGGCTGGGCGCACGGTTGATACGATAGGGTGTTACTAAGGCATGTCTGGCGGGGCCTGTCACTCTCGCGTATTTCACGCGTCATACAACGGACCGTGGCCCACACTGCCTCCATGTTTGGTGCCCAGTTCAGTGCTACAGCGTGCATACGTACTGTATGTAAAGTATTGTATACAACAGTATTGTACTTGCTTAGTCCGCGCGATAGTGGTGCTGTTAGATTTACGATGCAGAATTCGAGCCACGATGGGGTTTCCATAGCCATTGATGAGGCCAGAGTTGTTGATCCATTGTTTGAACGTCCAAGTTCCTCCTCGGATCGCTCGGGCCGGGGGGTCGCTCCTCTACCTACGGCCCACACCACCACAGCTGGTTATCGTTATAGCTGAACACGCATAACTTAACGCCAATTACGTTTCACGCTGGTATCAATCTAAGATGTGTCGTCCACAATTACTTAATTGCACTGTATGCATGCACTGTACTTGGTGCTGTTATGTATCACCCGAGGTCATAACATTTCTATCGGCCGGCTCTGTATCCTTTCCCGATGATTCCACCGTAAGACCATCCGGTGGTGTTGATTCCACTGGCATTTGGCATGGGGAATACGCTCGAAGAGCCTCGCCAACCACTTGTAATGTTAGCGAAACATGCCTGTGTGTCACGGTAAGTAAGCCATACAATACCTGTGGTAGCCCTCGGGGCTGTCCACTGGAAGTAGATCTCGGGGATATGCTCCCGGTCGAACGGTAACATTTCTAACAGCGCGTAATACGCTCGTGCTCGCGTCGTCCTGTCTTCCGCTCTGCGACCCACAGCAAAGAACGCGGAAAGTACCGTCCGGCTTTGTTGCCAACATCCTGCCATGCATGTTGAGAACCGGTGGGCCATCTTGGCTGTGCGCCTTGACAATTGATTCACATTTGCTCACTAACTCCATGTTCTCCGCAAGCCAACATAGCGAGGTTTGAAAGCCTCGGTCAGTAATGAGCTGCCTCCACTTAAACAGTGAATACGCTTCGAATATGCCGTTATCGGTTGCTATTATGCTAAGACTTCTAGGTCCGCGAACGTATGGCGTTTCGGGTAAAGTAAATGGGCCTCGAAGAACCTTGTGCTGCGCATGAGCTGCCCTAGTTACTAGCACAGCCTCGCAGACACTGCCGTTTGTCTCTAGCTTCAACCACGCACTCCTAAGCGGAATGCCGTCTTTTGAAATGAAATAGTACTGCTCACCGTGTGCCAGAGGCTGCTTAACTCTGATGGACATTACTATGAGGTCATGCTCCATATCCGGGCCTGCGACGGCAAATCTTGCGCGTCTTGCATACTCTTTCCTCTTTAAGACCAGGGAAACAACCCCAAAGATAATTAATATCGCGACAAAAACAACAAGCTCTCTCCGAGAATGGATATGAAAGATTGTGAGTGCGAAGAAGGCGATTCCAAGAAGTGCGTGCACGAGGTCGAAATTAGTCCGACGAGTAGAGGACATCCGGTGCAGGGCTCTTGCGACTGAATATTCACTCCTTGGCATCAGTGCTAATAGAAATCCAAGTATGCCGGCCTAGATGTACGTTGTCAGGACTAATAATACATTGGATGCAAATCAAGCCGCCTGAACGTACCCCTAGGCCGAAGACGTAGAGCAGAATATTTGCTACAGACGGTGTTACCACGGTACGAAGCAGTGTTGTGGACCTAGCACCTACGTGGTAGTGGGGACAAAGAAACAGCAAGAAGCAAATGAAGCAATGCCTCATACCACACAATCCAGCCAACGAGTGCGTGGGCCCAGATCATTTGGACGGTGCCTTGTTTGACGATGTATCGCATCGGCATTTCTGGGAAAGATAGAAGTATTAACGGTAGAAGATTCAGCACTGCAAGCTGCCCAGATGATCGCATTAAAGAGAATACCGCTTTATCGCCCCTAGGCCAGAAAATCGCAAAGGCATTCTGTGCCGTAAACAGGACAGCTGCAAGACACCTGGCATTCCGAGGCGGTGCAAAGCCTGTCAGGTTTTTGTCGTCTTTTCGCAGAGCATCTTCGTACAGGTCCCGCCGGAACAGCTGCGTGAGAGTTTGCCCTGCTACATGCCAGATATTGTCCCACGAGGGTCTGTAACACGGATGGACCATATGTGTGTGTGATTGGGCCGTAGAAGCTTCTGGAGTCGACTCCACCGCTTCTTTGTGGACTTTGCCGCGGGGACCGGCCCCAAGTCGAGTTACAACTGCCTGGTCCAGCTTCCGACGACACCAATATGAGCGACTTCCTGCAGCCCACACCGCAAGATCAATAAGAAGAACAATCATCCAAACCACCACAAGCCCCATGACAGTTCGATTTGGGTTGCCTGATAGATTTATGCAGACCGCCATAGTGCTTGCGACGAAGTTCAGTCCGAGTTATTGACATAAACGAAGATTTGCCGCTCTCATATTGAGTCTTCTTGACGTACAGTGTTCTAAACGCGTCTTGCTGATGAGTACGGTACTGTGTCCCTATTCTTACCGCGTAATCACATCACAAAAGATACACAGTGGCGCTTGATGATGGAAAGCCAGAAGTGGCCATTCTACCACCTAGGCCATAACGTTGTCACAGCTATACTGCGCTGTGTGCGCGGCATAGTACAGTACAATGCAGTGCCAGTGCAGTACAAGACAGTATTTAGCCTGGTTAGTCTGGCTGCACCGCTGCTTCTGTCTTCCCACCACGTCAAGTGTCACTGCTGATGCTTTCGTATTGGAGTCCTGAGAGCAGAGTTCAGAAGAAACCGTCCTGTGCCGGAGAACGGAGGACTGGCTGAGGTAAAAGTTGCTGTACCAGTGGGCCTATTTCCATCACAACCCCCTGATCCAAAATTGATCATGGTTGTATTATTCCATACGGTTCCTCGACACTGTAGAGTGAGTGTGGATGTGATCAATAAAATAGGGTCTTACATTGAGCGAGTACCTAGAGAATGAATCTGGTCCAGCTGCAGCAAGTTGTGATATCGTTTATCATCATATTCTTTGTTTCGGTGCTTAACGTCCCTCCAGGGGTCTTCTATCTGTACCAATGCACGTTTGTGAGTGCGACACCGCAAGTTAGGGGCCACGTAACGCTGACTCAGCAGGTGGCTCTCAATGTGGAGAACGGTACCAATGAAAATGCGAGCCTTCATGGGCGGCTACCATCAAGGCTCTGTCTCCATTCAGACGGAACATGCATATCCCACTATTCAAACGGGTCCATCACGCAAGACGGAATTTCAGACGCAAGCATCTGGGCCCATTTACCCGAGATTTCTGGCGTTCGAATTGGACTTTTGGCCGTCTCCGTGAAATACACATTCGTTGGTGCGTTACTGGGCTACCTCCTGTGGATGCTAGTTTTGGTGGCAAAAGGACCGCGTAGAGGAAGTCTGCATCTTCCCTCCAACTGGAATCGTGCGGCAAAAGTTGCCGCTTGGGTCACGTGGGCAATGTGGGTTGCCGAGGTTTTCTACATCTCAACTGTTGTCGTCGTGGTAAAGTCTCGCATTCAGACGCTGCCACGCCAAACGTTACCTTCGATCAATGCTCAGGCTGGCAGCTTGTTTTATCTCAGTCTTATACTTTTCATGCATTCGATCGGAATTCTGTGTGCCCTTGGGCGCAGCACCGGCGGACGTGGAGGCGACGACGAGACTAGAGGGCGTTCCGGACATGCTCAACAGGTTGATTCGGTCAATAACCCAGTACAACAATCTTACCAAAAAGCTCAAGCTGAACAGGCGAAGTAAGCTTGTGCAGGGCAGTAGACAAGTGTGTTCTGTCGGATTCTCTCAGATGGGGCGTCGGCCGACATCCCTACGTTCTGAGCAGACTGTATCACAACCCTGGATGACGCCCAGTTATGGTCTGTTCGTTTCCTCTTAGCGCCAATTACGGTTCACCCTGACGTATACGTAGAATCAGGGGCTGGCGTGTGGCATGATTGTGAAAGGTGAGGTTGCGCAAAGGGGGTGAACTTTGTACAAGGATATCACTGCAATGCCAGTGATTGCATGCGCTAGGTGTACATAATTAGTAAGGCAGGTAACTTCTGCACAAACGCACAATACATACACACCCGAATTAGCATGAACTGTGACCCTGTTGAAGTGAGGACAGAGCCAGCGAGTGAGGTTGCACAAGGGGGGTGAGCGTGGTAAATGGTTATGTACTAAGAGGATTCCATGGAAAGTGAAGTAGAGTACTGTAAATGGAAGGGTAGCATGCCTCACCCACCCAGCCACACAATGTATACAGTGCTGTAAGTACAGTCCTCTACACCAGAGTCTACACCTTCCCGCATCGCCACACCCCGCGGCAAGGGGCGTCTGGGTGGGAAATGTTAATAACATCGCGGATCTAACAACTACGAAAACGCGACAGAAGACAACATCACTTACACCGCTTCTCTTCGCTGACGCTTTGCACGGAGCGCAGCAAACAGAAAACCTGGACAGTGCCTTCTGGTCCGATTTTAGGAAAGCTGCTGACTTTTATCCATTCCCAAACTGCCACTGCGCGGAAGATGTCCATCGCGTATCAGCTTTCGCACGAGCAGATCGCGCTTCTGACGAAGGTAGAACGTATTGGAGGCACAATCAGTTTGCTTTCTGTCACCTGCATTTTCATCACATATGGCCTCATTGATCGTGTGCGCAACACCCAGAATACTTTCATCATATTCGCTAGCGTATCCAATGTCGGAGCTAGTATTGCTAGCATAATTGCTACGGATGGGTTACGGGCAGGGAAGTTAGGGGCTTTGTGTCGAGCCCAGGGCTTCCTTTTTGAAATGTGAGTTCCAGCTCCTAGACTTGCCGTACAGCCGCGGTATTTTTCTATTTCAACAGAGGAACTATGGCGAGACTTTCGCACAACCCTGCGTTGCGTTGTCATCTAACGAGGCTGAAACACCCAAGGTTCATGCAGTCGGACCCTTGGTGGTCGCTAGCAATGGCCATCAACGTCTTTCTTGTCTTTTACTGCCGTATCAGACCGGATTCCTTCCGCCGCTGGGGGTGGGTATATTGCCTGATATGCTATGGTGGCCCATTCAGTATTGCTCTGGGCCTCTTGTTGATTCAAAGCCCACATAAGGGGCCAATATACGGCGACGCTACGGTTGGTGTGGTACATGCGAGCTTGACTTCCTGCAAAGCTGACAAACTCTCAATCTACAAGATCTGGTGCTGGATTGACAATCAGTGGGACGCAATTCGCATCTACACGTACTATATGCTCATTTGGGTTTGCATCGTGGGATCCTTTGGCTGCTATCTTCTTGTCGGTATCCGCATCTTTCGGTCGCGGAACTGGCTACGCAAACTCTCCGACCCCAGGCTTAGGAAGGACACCAATAATGCACACCAGGTACCTACGGATACATCAACAGGTATCCTTCACTAGTTAACGATATTTCTAGGTAACAACAGATGTTCCTAGCCACGCGACCAGATACTACGGCCTCGCTGTCACCGAGATCCAGATTGCCTACACACCAGCCGTACTTAGTCCGGATTTCAGTGCCACGGACTCCCAAACAATGGATCACGTCCCTACCAGCACCTGCCACATAAGTCAAGCCGTTGCCTCCCAAGCCCGGCCTCGCCCGCGGCGGAAGGTGTGGGGCTGATGATATCACAGGCAGCTCTTCCACAGCGACACGATCACTCCGCGCCATCAAACGTCGTTCGACTGCCGAAATGGCGAGAATACTTTCCCCTTTTACAAATTGCACCATGATGACAGATCCAGTTAAACGCGCGTACGTGCGAACCTCGTTCCTCTACACCATCAGCATACTCGTAACCTGGACCCCCAGCAGCATCAATCGCATCAACGGCTGGCTTCAAGGAAACTCGCCCTACCCACTGCAGGTCGCAACAGCCGCTCTTCTCCCACTGCAGGGCCTATGGAACTTTCTCATCTTCTCCATTACCAGCTATGGCACCATTGGCCAGCACGTCAGGAGTTCACGCAGAAGAACAGATCCATCTCCATCACGTATTACGAGCTACATCTAACAGGGCGCCGTGGAGCAGTCAGTAAGTCTGCCTAAGCCACAGGGTCACACTGTAGCTTGTTTGGCACTGTCCGGTACAGTACTGTACTAAAACTGTGAGAAGTCGATCGGTGGCAGGTAGTGCGACTGCCACCGAGTCTTATTGGCCTTTACGATTTGATGGGGCTGCATGCCAACAGTTAGGCCACCAGGAAAGGATCAGAGGGATTGTCACGAAATGGCGCATGGATCAACACTAGCTCGGAAGCCCGTAGGCAGTAGGACAAGAGTCTCGCGAGCTTCGTGAACCCATCACCACTAATCAGACACATGACTTTATGCCTGAAACTACGCGCAACTGCACTGAGTATAATTCCCCTGGTGGACCGTAAAGGATTGAGTAGACTGCGACATTGCAGAACTAACTGGTCCCATTTAATACAGTGCCACACAGGATCATACCAGTGGCTTGACTGGCTCAGACTCAGAGCCACGGCGTCCGGAACGTGAAATGCTCCATCAACGTTTCCACATCATAATTTACCTCGGATTGAATGTCCACGAAGCGTGGTACGCTCCTACCCTCTCTGTATAGACAAGTTATAACAAGCGCATCGCCACAGGCCATGCTAGGTCTGAACATTCTACTGAAGCCTCGAACAAAGCCAACTGGGACTGAAAGATACTCATGTGCCAACCAGACGCCCTTATCATCCGCCTTCATTCCCTCATACATCCGCTTTGGGATGTAAAGAGGCAGCTCACATAGTCCGAAGCCCGCTAGCAGAGCGGCCGTCGTTGTCGGCGTCGCTGACTGGAGTGCACCGATCTCGACGTGAAAAACGAACAGAATATCACAACCGAGCCGTTGAGATATCAAGCCAGCTTGATAAGCACAGTCCTCTTGCTTTAAGCTATGCCACACGTGATTAAACATGAGGGAGCCTCCGTAGGAGGTGTCGCCGCTCAAGACGTGGGCAGTATCTGGCGAACTGAGGAATGCCCGAATGGCAGCATCGTCGGGGCAGTAGAGCGTGCTTGGTCGGTCGGAAATGTCTTCCTTTCGTCTACCCCGAAGCTCTGGAGCAGCAGGCCGTAGAGGTAGCGGCGGCAGCACCTTGTCATTGTACGAATGGCTTGGAGCACAGCATGCCACCCGGCCTGCTCGGCGTGGCTGCAAGTCCGTTCGGACGGTTGGCCGGACATATGGAGCTGGAGGGAATGATGCTTTAGAGTGGCGCTCATGGTCATCATCCACTGGCCTTTTCCACCAACAATGAGCCACCTTGCGGATGAGTCGGTACATAACTGAGGGATACTACGGATTATAGCGAGATGCGAACAGCAATTTAATAGATACCAGTCGCACGTGTCGTCAGATCAGCACCACAGTGCCAGAATGTGCCCGTTCCCCGTATGCCACCTTAGATATATATGCAATTCTAGTGGAGCTGTGAAGGAATGTTGAAGGAACCTTTCTTAACACCCTGTGACATTTGTCGACCGGCCCACATCTTTACAGTACTGTACAGTACTTACATGACGGTGCTAAACAAATTATACCGTATTGTACGGAATTTACGTACGTAGGTATAGTACAGTACTAATAGAGTACTGTACTGTACTGCTGTATTGTCGCTAGAGCCAAGCTGGCGCTACGACGTTGTAGCGCCGACGTTACGCCACGCTTTCAATGGCGGGCAGCTTGTCAATCATACCACGCCATGCCAAATCTGGCGTAGATTGCTCATACAGCAAGCATGCAGCGTCGGATAGAGTAAGGCATTAGGAAACTACTGAATCTCTGGCGCGTCGGATACAATTTTTCAACTTTCGTCGGCTTCGGTGGAGCGCCGCTGTAGCCCGTCGTTGGTGTTTCTCAACTCCGTGTCTGCTAATGGCGGCTTGGGGTGAGACTGTAGGCACCTCCTGCCTCACTGCTAGCTGCTCCACCAGAAAGGGACTTCCGCTAATTGGGTACTCCCTACCGTAACAGACCTGCAGGGTGATCGATAGCGTAGGGCTGCTCGTGTTGAAGGATGATAAAGCACATAAATTTCCACCCATGTCCCAAAATGCCGCGTGTTGAAGCGTATAGGGTAACGTCGTTCCATTTACCACAAACCTTGCGTGCTGTGAAGTCAGCTTGTCAAAAAAGCTTACCAAGGCAGGGTCCGTAGCTCTGTAGAAGCACCTGATGAGACCTGAACCGCGAATTCCTTGACCACACCGTCTTGAAATCGCCACTGGCTGAAAGTAAAACTTTGAGGCAACAATGCGCCAGCAGATTTCGTCCAACTTTCCATCGTAATCGATGCATTGCCGCACCCTGGCTTGGATGTATGGAATAGAATTAGTATCATCAAGCTCAGGCTCAGTGTCACCAAGGTTCACGTCAATTCTGAAACAACGATCCTTGATTTGTGCCAAGCGCGCGACAGACCTGGCCATTCGCCGCCACGCCCAGTCACCAGAGAGTAGTTTAGAGTATCCCTTGGCCAGGCGAGTGACAAAATGATGCGCCCACCATGTCTCTTGTTTTGACTTGAGGGCTTTGAGGGGCTCATTGACTTCGGGACTCTCTGCATTGTGTCGTGTTGACCCTGTACCAACACTAACGATAAATTGCGGTACGTGTTGTCCGTCGTGCAAAGCAGCGAACTCAGACATGCCCAAGTGGATTGGATTATTTTCGACCAGCCCTGCGTCTTGAAGCATGCCAATTCCTTCCAATTGCTTGGGCTGAAAGTAACTACAACGCGTTTTAATCTCGCAGAGCGTTTCTCGGAGACCGGGATACCTACTATGGAGCGGCGGTGCAGCATCTGGCACTTGTGAAACTGTCAGGCTGGCCTGTCAACAAAGGTATGAAGGTTACGTACGCTTCCCATACAGTCACGTCGTTGCACTTTGTATGGGCGTGGTATCCTGGCTTGTTAGTCGGGTGAACGGGGACACGAAAGAGTAACACTTGCCAATACGTGCTGAAGAATCTCCCACGCCGTTATAACTTGTTAACAGGAGGAGCGAAGGGTCGGGGCTCCTCGCCACTGGTACAGCCACTCGCACTCCGATGGAGCGGGCGTAGGACGAATCAAGAAGCGTCGTCTGTTCACCAAATGTGCGCCTCAGCACATTTTCAAAGTAGCTGCTGGGATAGTAGCCATTGCTCAGAAACCTCCCTAACGTTGATAGCAACGGTATACTGTGCCAGAATCTGGGCTTGAAAGCAGCTGCGGCGAGTCTCTCGTACTCGGAGGTGCATCTCGCGGAGCGCCAGCCCTTGAAAAACAATGCCAGAAGGTTTAGTCCGCCTACAAAGTGTTAGAACAATACATCCGTAAGTCAGAAGCGTAACAGGTGGCGGCGTACCGGCACTGGTGCCGATGACGAGCCTGAAATGATGCTGTATTGGAACCTGAAGGCCGGCCACATCGGCTAGACGCTTTTCAATTTGAGAAAGTATCATCGTTTCAACAACTCCCCGAACACCACCTCCGTCGAGGCACAAAATTCCCACCCCGGCTGTTGATGGATATGCGAACAGCCGCATGTGGCAGGGTTCTTGACATAGAGGACAAATCCTGATGAGCCGAGAACACATATTACCTTCAACTACATCGGCAATGCGCTTTGCACATTCGTCACACAACATGTGGGAACAAGGAAGTTTGTGCTCTGGTGCTGTCTGGAGGCACATCAGGCAGGTTGTGTGGCTTGTCATTCCTTCCCACGTAGAAGCGTATTTTTTCAGAACGTCGCGATGAATTTCGATGTACCGGCCACCTAGCGCGACGAAGGTCTCATGTAGATTCCTCATGTGCTTCATGATTTTGCCAGGCGACATGATTGAATGAGGTCCTGCCGTGACTCTTTTTACTGGATCTGTGCGCATGAACGGGTCACAGGCTAGTTTGTACAGAGACTTGAAAACATCGTGCACTAGAAACCCTGTGACGTAAGTATTAGCACCGCGTTCATGCTCGGAAATGGGTCAAGCCATAGCTACCATGCGAATTTGGCTGCAAATAATCAAGGAGCAAACTAGATGCAATCACTTCTGCGCAGAACTCGTCTGTTGCATTGGAAGCAATGCTGTGCTGTAGAAAGCTGGTCAGGTGGGCGGCCAGATTTCTCGCGATTGGATGGTGAGCTCGGAGGGCCCGCACAAAAGAAAACGAGCAATCTTCTGTGACAGCGCGAATTGCATGATCGGTGAGCAAGGCCAAGTTTGTCGCGGAAAAGAGTAGGCCTGCCCTGTACTTTTGCGCCGCAACTCTTCTCACAGCCGGTCCAAGAAGTGCATGGAGCAGCTCCGGGCTTCCGTCCCTCCACATCGACTCATCAGGAGACAGTATCTGTGACTTGGAGAAGACGGACAATATATTGTGGCCGCATGAAGTTATAGCGCGAAATAGCCGCCTCCGAAATTGTTGTGGCAGCTCCGCCGTTTCCGGTGAGATGATGACGACCAGTTCAGGCTTCCAATGCTTTTCCACTGCGGCTACTTGTTCTCTCATCCACGTAATGATTTGCATCTTAATGTAGTCAAAATCGCATCTCGCGCGGTACATAAAGCACAATACGTCCGCAAACGGTGACAGAATTCGGCAATGTAGGTTCTCAACCTTGCCTCTTTCAAGCGGGATGGTTAATTCGCTGGCTGTGCTGCAGCAGTTTCTGTTGCGCCATCCGCTATTCGGCGAGGGGAGACGCTCACAGAAGAACGCATTGACGAATAGAAGGGGGCTGTTCTCCTGCGAGGTGTTCTTATCTAGCTGGACGTGTACTGAGCCTGGGCGTTGGTGGCGGCCTGGTCGGGGCTCCAGAAGCAAAACAAAAGAGGGGTGCTGCTGCGAGGGGCGTGGAAGGCTATCTGCTAAATTACAGAGCCGCCGCGTTTGCCTGACAACGACATACGAGCCCGGACAGTAAAATTCGATCCAGCCTGTGTGCCTACAGTCCATGATGAGTGATGCGCGCTCACTTACTTTGATGTGGGGCAAGTTTTATGGCACAATGAAGATACCTGCCCTGCCCCCCATTTTTGGGGGAGCAGGCTACGCCTCGAATTTTGGGGTTGGTTTTAATTGCTGCTGTGTGCAGAATTGGGCGGCAGGCAGCCACACTCTCGTATCAAGGAACCTTCTCTTTTTGCGCGCTAGCCAGAATAGGGACCCGCCTCGAGAGTATTCCAACCGTGCCACACCATGTTCAATTCCGCAATATTTGGCACGTCCAGATACAGTACAGTACTGTATGTACTGTATTGGATCGGCAGTTGTGCCTAGCCCCCAAGAGTGGCCACCGGCGAAGTCTATTTGGAGCTTGAAGGAGTGACATGGGGATTCCTGACAGAACATTATAGAAGAGGCGAATTCGCTGCTTGGCAGATCGACGTCTATTTGCAATCGGACTCCGACAGGTGTCGCCAAAATTCAAAGTACTGCCGTCCCTACATGCATCCAGCACATGTTACAGTACTGTACAGTGCAGGCCCAGAGTTGCCGTCGTGGCCCTGTGTGGAGATCGAAGACGCTCTTATTGGGGGCACTGCTAAGAGAGATGACCCTTGCCACGTACAATGCTCCTACTGCCTGAACGCACGAGCATCCGGCTAAAGTAACCGACTGGCTGAACGATGGTGCATCGATCGCGGCCTAGGCTATGCCAGGGCGGGATAATTGCTTTGAGAATGGCGTGCTCAAGTCCGGCTAAGATCTCATCGCTGTGATTCTAACCATGAGTACCATAATCCGCGCGTGACCGCTGGATTTTTCCTACTCTGCGTTATAATACTGTACTGTAACCTGCAAGCCTCGCCTCGCAAAGAGCACAAAGTTCCCCTAGGGGCGTAAAATCAATGCGCAGATTTGCCCTGCCAAGTCCAACTTCCTTCGGCCAAGTCTTGTGTTCTTTGTCTACAGTATGTACTGTACCTTGGAAATCTCGTCGACGTCTCGGGCTCCCACTGTCGCGGCAAGCGTCAGTTTTAGCCACGTTTAATGCAGGCGCCTGGCGCTTGACCAGGTCCTGAGCTCCTCTCATTTCATACCATGCTCTTGGTTCTGTTCCTCCAAGCTGTCATGATCGACCGCATTCTTCACGCTTCCTACAGATTCCCCTTTAGCATTATTAGAAATCGCGGCAAGCACTGATAGTACAATCAGCGCCCCTGCCACAACAAACGGTAGGATAATCTGAGGAAGATCGGCTTTGGTAGAAAACTGGCCCACGCCCATAGCCAAAGTTAGAGCAACGAGGCACAGGGTCATGGTGAGGTCCTGACATGGTTTGAGCGGGTCGGTCCCGGCGCAGAAGTGTGTCAAGGTAATTTTACCTTGCACGCGATAAACGCGAAAAGCCCGTAACCCAATGGAGACCAAATGAATACGAACCCAAGGTTCTTCGTGGCGAATCCATGGTGGGCGAGCGCGATGGCGAGATTCCAATACATGCTGACAAAGGTCCACGCAAGTGGCGCAGTTGAAGGAAGGAGCTGTATAGAGCGAGCGTACGGGCGCCGACGAAAATAGAGGGAAGAAAGATTGATGAAATTGAGGATGAGTATCACTTCTGCCGGGTAAAATAACGAATGACAGAATAAGATGATAAAGGCCGTATGGAGAACATTATTCGTCACAAAATGAGCCGCACTGCTTGCGGCAATGTGGATGCGACGGTCGTCATCAGAGAAGAACTGCCCAATGTGACCAAATTGGGCGACAAAAATGACGATCCTAGTCGAAAGAATGATCAGAACTAAGCAATGTGCAGTGGCATTTTGCCCACGTTGACTCGGAACGGACCAGAAAATACCCCCCATAATAGAGTCTATCGTAAGATTGGTGGGGTAACGATAGTTCTGCTCCCAGACAGATGCATTGGCCAACCAGTCGTCCGGATCTACTACGGCAAGATAGAGGGACACAGTGGCGGAGAGGAGTAGAGAGGCGAAAGCGCAAGTTCGGTACAGAAATATGGACCGTTTAGAGTAAGTCTCTCGTAGGGCGAAAACATTGTCTGACGATTCAGCACACGAACAAAACTCGTCGAGCAAGGGAGACTTTACATCGATTCCATCCATGCATGGAGTCCGCCATGGCCGTTGAAAATAATTTTGCCTTTGCAGCTACTTGCTGGCGCAAAGAGACTGGGTGTCAAAGATATGATCGGCCACAAGGTACTGTATGCAGCTGCTCGGCTTTTAGGGGGCGACTCACTGTGGTCCCCGAATTGACTTGGGCATAGTCAGCGGTTAGTCTTGTGCACCAGCTCCTGACACAAGAAGATTTGCAGTATCCAGGTAAGGGCTGTGGCTGATCCACTGGGTCGTCGCGAGTAGTCGCTTCCGATCCCCTGGATTGCATGACTCTCCCGACCGGTGGGGAAGGCTAAAGTATGCCATGTGACCGTTGTACCGCACCACTGACGCCGTTGCTGGGCATTGTCTAAGCGCTCGATGCAGCAGCGATGGCGAGTATAACATGTTGTTGCCCCGCCTATTCTACAGTAACAGAGACAGATCGGTAAGCGGGAATACGACTGCTACTGTACAACTGTATGTAGCGGTAGCCCTGTTTTGTGCGACGGCACAGACGCGTGTGCCGCTCCACGTATAGTACGGGTACTAGCTGCCATGCTTCCCCTCTTGCTAGCGCTGTGCCAGCCGTGCCACGAAGTATCCGTTCCGTTACGGCTGCTGCCCGAGGGGACATTTAGATTCGCAGCTACTGTACTGTAGTACTGTAAGGCGCCGGTAGCAACGAGAAACACCGCGGCATTGCGGGTTTAACGGCCGCGATGCTCCGTTTCTACAGGGGGGTCCGAATCAAGCGTCCACGTTTCTGTGTCTAGCTTTGTCCGAGATGGGATCCACAGTGCGTCGTTCAGAGGCACATCAGTCGGATTTGGGCGGGGTTTTCATAGTTTACAAACACTGAATCGGGACACTCGGATCGGACCCCACTGTACTGTATCGCAGCTGATCTCCGCCAACGCTGATACATATTTGTCATACAGTACAGTACTTGTCATTATTAGAGTCTAGCACCGCCGGAATCAACACCGCTGGCGTCTACAGTACAGTATGTAACACTGCCGGGAGTCTACAGTAACGCTGCTGGCGTTGAACACATTGCCCTATACCACAAACCACACCACGTAATGTATGTACACAACGCCCCAAATGCCTGGACCGCTTACGTTGTTACTGTAGATGCTGCCCATGAAAGACAAACAGGATACTGTATGTAGCGATTCGATCGCTTCGCGGGGCCCTGGCACAGTCGATAGTCAGCAGAGCGGCGGTCGGGGATGGGTATCGCAGTCGGCACCGCCTCACCTTGGCTTGTCCTGCAGGTGGGACGCCGCCTTCTGTGTGCAACGTGTGTACAGTAACACGCGCTCGACATGTGCATAGGGGGCAGTACCGTTGGCTTTTTGAGCGGCACCCCTCGGAGCCCCATTCCCACAGCCAGTTCGCCCTCTTCAAGAAGTTTTTGTCAAGAACGCCATGGCACTCCACCAAGCCCCTCCAAATAAACTTCGCCGGTGGCCACACAGCGGAGCCGAGAGCAACTGCCGATCCAATAACATGCGACAACCGAAATCACGCTCAAGTAGCGCAGGGCCAATTTGGACGACGGCTGGCACGTACGGCGGGTTTGGCCAGGCAGTTACACGTTGCATTCCTACGCCGCGAGCGGCCAGGGCTGTGAAAATTCGGGTGTGTGTCTATTATCTCTGCGTGGACCCCAGGCTGTGTACAAATCCTTTCCTGCACGTGGGTGAACAGCACTTTTACGCCGACTTACAACCCCTTACGCAACCCCCGTGGTGTAACGGGTTATACAGTGCGTGCAGTGCTGAGGCATGCCAGACACGACAGACAGGACGAACCAGCGCCCGAGGGTCGCTCGTCGTCAAGCTCCCCTACCCCTGGCGGGGAGGATCCAAATTCGCGGGCTGCTGTGGTCCTTGCGGGCTCGTTGCGCTTTTCGTAGGGCGGACAACGCCCAAGAGTGGCTGGTCCTTGCCATGAGGCCCAACCCCTCAGTATTGGGGGCATAATGCTTTGCACCGGGTGATGCCCGCCTGGGATGCTGGAGCGGGGTCGTGTGTTGCACCACAGCCAGGCAGCACTGGACTGGGAGCGCCAGGGGCCGGCAGCATTGCAGGCGTGGCCTTGGTGGACGGTCGCTCTTCCTCTGCGAGAGCCGTCGACTGTCATCGCAGGGCACAAGTTCCGCACGCACCCGCGTATTCATGGCATCCCGCTTCATGGCGCCTTCTTGCCGTGCCGAGCGCAGGCTTGTTCGATACAGCCCAATGTGGGGGTGCGTGGTTCGTGCCGCCTTGGTGCGTGTATGCTGTGTGTTTGCGTGCAAGTGCTGGCGCTCCAGCGCCCCAAGCACAGGAGCTGTAGTGTGTCGCGCGCGGGTTATTCTGTACGAGCCCGACTGGCTGTGGAAAATGTGCGCCTTGAGCGAACCCGAACCGTGCAAGGACTAGAGCGGTTGTTCCACGACATTCTTCACGCAGCTGCGGCTCTTCCGGGCCGGCGAGCATACTCCGGCCGCCGATCGCGCAGGCAGGGCGGAAAGGAAGGGAGAAGAAGTATTTGTCATGCTCACGGACACGCAGCATGGCTGGGGGCGTTACCTAGCGTCGCCATGCGCCTCAACCTTTACGAATCTCTCTCAACGCGTGCAGGGGCCACATCGCCTCTCGCCACCTGGCGGCAGGCCATTTCCAGCTCGCCCACCAGTATCGAACCTGTGGCGTGCACCCAAGCCGCTGCCCCCAAGAACGCGGCAGCCTGTTGTCGGCGGGAAGCATGGAGCCGGGCTCGAGCCTGGCCTTGCTCCCGTCTGTCAATGTCGACTGCCTCGTAAACGTCCGATCCCAAATACTTACGACGGTCAGACGTGAACGCATCAAAAAGACACTTTAAATTAGGCATCACTTGGGCTTGCCCAAGGCCGCCGTGCATGTGGCTCAGCACTGCTGTACACTCACTCACCAGTTGATCACGCCCGGTGACCAGCTGGCCAATAGAGCAACTATCTGCTTAATTACATGTTCGCTTCCGAATTTGACCAAGTCTCAAAATAGCCCATGTCTTCTCCACCTCCAGTTGTTTGTCTTTCTCGTTCGTCATGACGCCCTATTCCCGTGTGTGATTTTATTAACAAGCAACCTTGAAGGCGATTCCCCAAGTGTTCAGAGTCCTATTTACGGCGGCTGAAGCGGTGCCTGTTGTTGATGCACGGGTGATGTGCGAAGGGTTAGTAATGAATGGTTGGTCCGGCAAGGACCCATCAATGCCGCGTGGTCTCCAGTCGCCCTGTTGCTAACGCATAACGGATCGTGGCCCGCACTGTTTCCATGTTTGGTGTCCAGCTGTCATTGTCTGATCGTTGCTTGCCTCCCTGGTAGAACGAAATGTTCCCTCGCTGGGTGTCTGTGCATTGTATCATCTCCGTGCGAAAAGCTGTCCATCTAGTGCATCGGAAAGGAAAGTGATCTCCTGTTGATCTACTGTTTCTCGGGCGTGTCCACAAGCGCACTGTTGTGACGTTGCTGCTTTGATGCGGTACAGGTAGTCGTTGAGCCGCGCCATGCCTGTCCTGAGCTGTGCCAGTACATTGGCCTCCTTCCATGTTAATTGATCATCCAATTGGCGAGCATGTTTTCCGGGTAGTGCCCCGTCGACTCGCTTGGTGAAATCCCCAACGTTGCTGGGGATCTTGTTGTCCGACCGCTGTTTTGCCCCTGCGATGCCCAGTGTCGTTGACCGTGCTCTAGGGAACTTGGCTGCGGGAGTCGCGCCCTCGCGCGTGGCCTCCCGTGCCTCGTCCTTGGCCAGCCTGAGGAGCTCATGCTCACTGCTGACGGGCACCCATGTAACTATCACCGCGTTTCCCTGGTCTCTCAGGGCGCCGATGGTCTCGTGTATCGAGTTGACATACTGCTGGCCTGATTGTTGTCGTGGGTCTCGAAGGGTGAGAACAGCTGCCTTGTTGCTTGTCAATACAGTACTTCCACGCTCTGATTTCTTATCTCCGGTAAACACCTGAGTGCCTGCGCAATGGCCACTAACTCTCCAGAGAACGGGTTCTGTTCCGTCCTCAGGCCAAGGGTGAAGGAGTGGCGTTCAAGCCCTCGTCCTGGTCCACTACCTCCACTACCAGGAGACAGTTCGATCACCGCACTAGACCCTACAAGACCATTACGGGCTGAGCTGCTCACTGCAACGTGCATAACCCCACCCGCGGTTGCTCCTGTGCCTGTCGCTGCGTTATCGTCGTCAGTGATCGTCCGGATCCGTTCGGCCCACGGAGCCAAAGAGAAAGGATTGATCGTCTCCAGCTCGTCGACCGGAATGTCGTTGAGTGCCGTCGCCAGCTCGTAGAACGGTGGCCCTCAGAACCGCTTGAACTTCCGGATGCTCTTCGTTGCGCTGCGCAGTGGGTTCGTTGTTGGCAGGGTGTGCAGGTCGGTCCACATTTTGACCGCCCGCCTCCAGAAGCGCTCCTGGGCGTTAGTGATGGTCGCCTCCGCTTCGGCTATGCAGGTGGCCACCGTCATAAACGTTCCGACAATTGCTTGCGCCCCAACCCTTTGCACCCGGTTGATTGGGCCAACTCTTTTGTATCGGCACGCGTGCATGCGTAATCCACCACCGGCGTGACCATGGCCGTGAACAGCTGTCTCGCCGGCCGGCGTCAGACCGCGAAGCCGCTGAAGCTCCATGGTCGACTCCAGGGCCTTAGCGGATGCTCTCGCCAGATGCTCCTTATACTTCAGACTGGAGTCCATAATCATCCCCAGCACTTTCACGTGTCTCTTTGGTTCAACGGTCCGAGCTTTAATGACGAATGCTTGAGTGTCGAACTTGAAGGCCTTGCGGGTGAAGTGGATGATAGACGTCTTGTCGGCCTCGAACGTTGCTCCACTACGCCGCTCCCGGTCCAATGCTCGGCTTATGATGGCTTCGATTCCGACGCGATTACTCTGTGCAGTCGGGCCAGTGACCCAGGCTGTGTAGTCGTCCACGAATGCTACCGAGCCGCCATAGCAATCGATCTGTTGTTGCACGAGGTCAGCGTTGAAGAAAAGAAAGGGGACTGGCGACAGCGGGGAGCCCTGTGGCAGGCCCGCCTGGGGGAGGATCTGCGTGTCGGTCAACTGCCCGTTAAGCTGTAACGCAGCCGTCCGGCCGGAGCAGAATGCCTCCAACCATCGCAGCAGACCCTCCGGGAGGCCTCTCGCCCTCATGCGTTGAACGAGTCTGGCCTTGCACACTCCGTTATATGCTCCCGCCACGTCGAAGCTAACCAAGCTCAAGACCTGCCGTCCACGCCAGGCAGCGTGGATCTGTTCTTGTAGCAGCATCAATGCTTGCTCGGCCGACCGTTGCTTGCGCGCCCCAAAGTGGCTGGTCGGCAATAGACCGTACGTCTCTACCGCATGGGAAATCCTCTCCACAACCACCGACTCCAGGACTTTGCCTAGTGTTGACAGCAGCGAGATCGGCCTCCACGCCTTTGCTACTGCATAGTCGGGCTTGTCTGGCTTTTGAGGGGAATGATCTTAGCGTGCCTCCACTGTTCGGGCAGGATCCCTTGTTCAAGCGACGCACGGAACAGCGCAACCACCTGGTGCTTGACACTGGGCCAGAGCTGCTTCCAAACCACAACGGGCAGTCCGTCGTCGCCGGGGGCCTTCCACGACTTCGCTGCGAAGAGCTGTCGCTCAACCTCGGCCGCAGTGATGTCTGGCATTGGCACTACTGCTCCGCGCTGTGGCCTGTCGCCCTCCTCTTCGATGATCTCCGGTAGCGGAGGGAAGAAGGTGGTAAGCAGTATCTCGGCTTGCTCCTTGACGTTGGTGGTTTTGGAGCCATCGCTTTGGTGAAGGTGTGGGACTTTACCAAACGCCGAGGCATCTCCTGATTTGGGGTACTTGGCCGCTTGCCATATGTTGTCATTGTCTGCCATGAATTCATTCCAGTGCTTCTTCTTCTGTTGTCGGATCGCGTCATGGTATTGCTTTGCCGCTCCTCGAGCTGTACGCTCGAGATGCTCCGAGACCCGCCCTCCGCGTCCCAACGCCCTCGCGCGGTCCCTCCAATACGTGTGTATTTGTCGCAACTATGTCAGATCCTGTGTCCACCAGCGTTAGTTGAAGCTCTGAACTAGAAGAACAAGTGATGATGATTCAATCTATCTACTGTAGCAGGCGCAAGATATTTGTAGCTGCGGCTGATGTCTTCCAACTGCCTAACGCCGGAGACTGCCTGCCAGGCAGTCTTCTCAGTGGCGTTCCTGCCTACCAGGCAGTAGCAGGGCACGTGATCCTGGGATCCAACTGCGTTTTGCGTGAGGACACGGTTTTGCCTTGGGCGTGAGGGCATGCACCGCCTCCAGCACTACCGCCATGAGCCTGTCGGTCTGGTGGTGGACGGTGCCCCCAATCGGTTCCGTCCCCAGGGCCGCGGCTACTCGTTTATTGATCTCATTCCAGGGTGCGTTCTTGAGTAGCAGCCGCTCGGGCATCTTTCGCTCCGGAACCGATGTGTCGAAGACGGTGTCGATGGCTTCGTGGTCCGACCCGTGGTTTGAGGCCAAGGTCTTGCAGGAAATGACCGAGTCTGCCAACTCCTCCGACACCAACACCAGGTCAATTGTCGACTCGTGCACGCCCCTGTGCCACGTCTTCGTGCCCCGTTGTAGCAGGCTACTGAGCGCAAACTCATTCATAAGCGCAACAATCCGGTCTGCCTCTCCGTACCGCTCTGGCACCACATCTTCTCCTTCCCATAGCTGGTCATGGCGGTTAAAGTCGCCCGCGATCACTACGTCCACGACCCTACCTGCACTTCGCCTGGTCTCGGTGATGACCCGCCGCAGCGTGTCGCACGACTCTCGAAGCGCCTGCTCTTCAATCCCCTGCACATAGACAGAGAACATTAAGATCAACCGGTCCGGCAGTCGCAACAGTGCCGCAGTCATGTCCGGAGACTCAATCGACAGCTGCTCCGCGTCCAGGTCGTTTCGGGCCCACAACATGCTTCGAATCGCCCATCTCCCTTCAGCGTATGTCGCAGGCACCATCTTTGTCCACTTGCTGTGCCCCATTGGGGTCGTCAGTCGGTGCCCCTTGATTATCCTCGCTTGCGGCTCCTGAATAGCCAACACTGCCGCATTCTCAATCTCATTATCATTCATCAGGCTTCCTTGAATCGGACCTTGCTTTGCCACGTTGTGTTGGATCACTCGAAGCGTGGTACTCTTTTGTAGATGGGTAAAGCTTCCTGCAATTTCGACTGAACGATTCGTGTGGCCCACCACACAACACGCACTTGTAGACCGCCTCACCGCAAGCGCTGTGGTGATGTCCCTCCCTTGCACACTTGCCGCACGTTTGGTTCCTGTTGCACTGGAAGGCTTTGTGACCGATCTGCTGGCAGTTGTAGCACTGATCAGGGCGAGGGCGACGTTCGAAGACGCCGGTGTATCCCGATTCTCCTCCGGCGTAAACGAAGCCCTCCGAAAGTCTTTGGGCGTCTGACCCCTTAGACAGATACACCACCATTGAGCCATACGCCTTCGGAACGTCGCGTTTGCTCAGCCATGCAATCTTGGCAATCTGCGTGTCACTTTCCTTCCCAAATGCCTCGGCAGCCCCCGGCCGGATGTCGTCCGAATCGACCAAGACCGCTACCTGGTTGACATGGTCGACCTTGACGGGGTAGAGCTTGTCTCTGAGCACTCTCGCTCCCTGTGGCAGCTTGGCTTCCACGATACGCTTCACCATGTTCTGTTTGGCCTCGTCTTGACAAGCGATCTTGACGCGGTTGGGCTTCTTGGGGTCTTTGATCACGGCACGGCAACGCCAGTTGGACCGACCCTGCTCGGCCCTGATCTCCTCCTCGGCCATGCTGCGAATGGCCCCAGCCGTGGCTTGGTCGTTACGGCCATCTTCTACACGCGAGGTGTCGGTAGTGCAGTAGAAAGTGTCGGTGAAGTTGGACGGTGATGTGTTGCTCGTCGAAAGAGTCCTGATGTTGCTTGGTTGCGAGGACGGGCCGGAGCGCGCGATGTCCGCGTACGATGGCTGTGGAGACTCCGTGACGCGTGCCGTGATGGCTTCAAGTTGCCCGACAGCCTGCCTCAATTGCTCTTGTGCGTCGCGCAACTCCTCTCTGGCATCATGGACCTCGCGTTTCGTGCCTTTTCCTTGCTGCTGAAGCTCTTCGATCAAATTCTGCTGTTTCTTGATGGTTTCGAACTGTTCCGTGATGATTTGTCTCATCTCTTTCATTTCGGTGCGCGACGCCTCCAGCAGCTCGAGAACGCGCTGGAGCATCGCTCTTCCGTCGCCGCCACTGCTTGCAGCTGTCCTCGCGACAATCGTCTGTCCGTTTCCATCGTCGTTCGCAGCTGCCCGTGTCGCTTGTCGAGTCACGCGCTTTACCGCCAGCTCCTTCTCTTCAAACTGTCTCGCCGCATCGCGAGCGTTGGTCGTGGGCCGCCCGACGCGTCGTTTGGGCGTCGCGGGGTAGCCCCCACCCATCGACGCGTCCACTTCAGTATCCACCATGATGGATCACCACCCTACACTCAGACAGAATCTCAACGAAAATGGAGGATAAAACTCAGTTCACTGCTCCCAGTCCAGTACAATACCGTACTGTGGGGTACTGTTGCGGCCATTTCCAGTGTCCGCCGGGCGTACAGTACAGCCGCCGTCCTAACAGTCACAACGCAGGAGTGTCGAGTCATATTCTAGAACTGTCTTCTTCACATCCAGCACCGCGGACGCGTGGCGCACGTAACAAGATGGCCTATAAAGCTGCGCGCATGGCCACTTTCTTCATATAAAGCTGGCGAAGTGGTCCCAGAGAACAGGGCCCGTTTATTAAGCAACAAATCTAAATTGAGATCTTCGTCGTCCCAGCATGAGGACCGGCCCGACGCCCCCGGTGGCAATGCCCCGCGAAAACAGCGTCGCGCTCGGCATCGATCAACGCATGCGGAGTCTAGTTGACAGCGGCGTGCAATCGGGCATAGAACTCGAGGTGATGGAGGAGAAAGTCGCTGCATTACGCATGCACATACAGGAGTTGAAGCAGCAGATATCTCAGGGTCTTAGTCGTCTAGGAGGGCTACAGAATGGTGTTGGAGAGACAGGGACACTGCCGCAAACAGCTAGGTGAAGATAAGTACTCTGAGCCCGGAGAATATAATTTTAGGTTGGTTTATAATAGTACCTACTGTACTTTTCATCCATATTGCACTATAGTATTACTTCAGGTATTCCAGCCTGCTAAGCTTGGATATTATGGCCCCCAAACCGAGGGGAGGGCCCCATGGCAAGGACCCACAGCAGGCCGCGAATTTGGACTCTCCCTGCCAGGAGTAGGATAGCTTGACGACGAGCGACTCTCGGCCCTGGTTCGTTCTGTCGTGCCTGGCATGCCTCAGCACTGCACGCACTGTATAACGCATTACGCAACGGGGGTTGCGTAAGGGGATGTAACTCGGCGTAAAAGTGCTGTTCACCCACGTGCAGGAAAGGATTTGTACACAGCCTGGGGCCCACGCAGAGTTAACAGGCACACACCCGAATTTCCACAACCCGGGCTGCTCACGGGGTAGGAATGCAGCGTGTAACTGCCTGGCTAAACCCGCGTGCGTGCCAGCCGTCGCGTCGTCCAAACTGGCTTTGCGCTACTCGAGCGTGATTTTCGGCCGCCGCATGCTATTGAATTGGCAGTTGCGCTCGGCTCCGCCCTGTGGCCACCGGCGAAGTCTATTTTGAGGCTTGAAGGTGGCGTGGGGTTCCTGACAGAACATTCTAGAAGAGGGCGGACTGGCAGCGTGGCTGCTTGGCAGGTGGTCGTCATCCGAGGAGTGCTACCAAGATTCAACATACACTGGGGTCCGATTCAAGTGTCCCAACTCTGTGGATGTAAATTATGGAACTCCCGTCCAAATCTGGCCGACGTGGCTCTGAACGACGCATTGTGGATCCCATTTCGGACAAAGCTAGACACAAAAACGTGGACGCTTGATTCGGACCCCCCTGTACCGTCGCCTCAACGTATGTGTCCAGCGCATGTTACTGTACAGTACACGGGTTGCACGCTGGAGGTGGTGTCCAACCCGCAGCGCAAGCCAAAGCGAGGCGGTGCCGAGTGCGATGCCCGCCCGTCTGGTCGCCGCTCCACTGACCATCGACTCTACCGGGGCCCCGCGAGGCGATTGCAGCCCGACCCTGTTTGTCTTTCATGGATGCGTGTGCTGTCGGCTCCTTCACCATGTACGCTGCCACCCAATTTCGAAGCCACCCACCGCGTGGCATGTGTGGGACGACGTTCGTCCCGGGGGGGGGAGGGCGGTGGCAGAGGAATCCTAACAAGTTCAGGCAGTTGAGGCGTTGCGTACGTGGGTGGTGTGGTGTGTAGGGCAGTGGTGTTAGACTGCAGCAGTGTTGCACTCCAGTAGCGTTACAGTAGAGCTGTACTGTACGTACACTCCAGCAATGACAAATACGTAGATCACCAGTGGTAGGATCCACATGGCTCGGTCAAGAGTGACCCATTTCGCCTCCAGAAAGCGGTCGCACTGCCGGTCTGTTGCACTCTAACTCGACCACTCCTTTAACTCGACCACTCCTCTAACTCGACCACTCCTCTAACTCGACCACTCCTCTAACTCGACCACTCCTCTAACTCGACCACTCCTCTAACTCGACCACTCCTCTAACTCGACCACTCCTCTAACTCGACCACTCCTCTAACTCGACCACTCCTCTAACTCGACCACTCCTCTAACTCGACCACTCCTCTAACTCGACCACTCCTCTAACTCGACCACTCCTCTAACTCGACCACTCCCCTAACTCGACCACTCCTCTAACTCGACCAGAGGATGGCACAGCATGCCCAGCGCCCCAGGCCACCTGGACCGACTTTTGTAGGCCGTCGGGATTAGCCAGTCCCGGCGGACTGGGCTTGTGTCTGCGGCGCATTCTCTTCTACGGCAAATCCATGCGGGCAGTGGAAACTGCACCAAAGCGGCCGCCCTTCCTGGGACGGCCTTGCCACACCATTTAGGACGCAGGCCCCTTGATGGGTACAGGGGTGTCCGACGGGCAGGTCGGAGCGGGGAGGGGGTTGGGCTAGGGCTGGGAAGCATAACGGACCCAAGAGCCGTAGGAAAGCGGTGGGACAGGGTACAACAGCAGCGGGCCATGGCGACGTTAGATCACGACATCAGTAGGCACGCAGTGTCAGGTTATGGAGTTGTGAGGTGGCAGCGTTGGGTTACGGACAGTGCTTACGGCAGGGTCAAGCTATGGCGATGTAAGGTGGCAGCGTTAGGTTATGACAGCGTTAGGTTATGACAGCGTTAGGTCATGACAGCGTTAGGTCATGACAGCGTTAGGTCATGACAGTGTTAGGTTATGGCAGCATCAGGTATTGTACAGTACGGTATGTACTGTACAGTACAGTACTGGGCGGACGCGTTAGGCGACGGCGGTGCTTGCCATCCGCGTCTGGGGATAGCCCCAGGCACGGCAGCAACACAGGAGGGTTCCTGGACCCAGTCAAACTTAAGCTGCCCATCGAGGCTCGCGTACACTCGCAGGTCCAGCCTCGTGGTTGGTCTCGCAGTTGGCCTTCCCTTTCTTCCCCCATCGTCTATCACACTTTCCATGGCCGCAATGATCAAAGCTTGCTGGCGGCCACGCAGTGGCGCCGCGCGTGATTGCCGGGCCAGTAGCTGCTGCACCTGACGTCCAAGCTCGAGTAGCACAGGACCGCCTCGGGAGTCTTCCAGGGAAGTTGGGCAGCGCAGCCGCTGCCATTCGCCGCCAAGATCAAGGCTGGCATATCTCATCACGCCAAATGCCGCGCAGCATAAATGGTCGGCTTAGTGGGGTGGTCGAGTTAGAGGGGTGGTCGAGTTAGAGGAGTGGTCGAGTTAGAGGAGTGGTCGAGTTAGAGGAGTGGTCGAGTTAGAGGTGCAGCCCCCGCTCTGGGGTGGCGGCAGCAGCTGGCTCATGGGCCAGACGGGTTGCCCGGCGTTCCGTACCGTAACCGCCGTCCTGCCTGTCCGACCCAGAGCTCCACCGCGCCGTAACGAAACCGAAGGGGCTCGTTATGGCGCGACCGGGCGGTGGTGTGTTGGACCGCACGGCTTTCTGCCGCACCGGTTGCCCTCTCCCAGGCGAGCTACACTCCCAATCCGCCCTCGACGCCGGCGGTCGATCGGCAGCCCGCGACCGCCAGCGCCCCGGCCATCCGCGAGCCCACCGCCGCGTTCGCCCACCGTGCTCGCCCAGGCACGGCTGACCCAGCGTCCCTAGGCTGCTTGGCGTTGATTTCGCCGCGCAGAAGGGTGCGTGTCCCGTATTCGACTCGTGAGGGGAGAACAGCCGCGTGGATGGCCAGCAGCGATACCTCCTGCGTCTGTGGTTCTGCCGCCCATCCCCAGCGCGGGGCGCATATGTAGGTAGCCACTCGAGTCCATCAAGCAGGGCGCGCACACTCTCCCTCCTGTCTCACGCCCGTTCTGGGACCCCGAACTTTGACTTCGCCTGGCAGTGTCGAAGTGGGGCCGTGAGTCGGACATTGGACCAATGGCACGCCGCAGCCGAAAATCACGCTCGAGTGGCGCACCGCCGCCAGTCCGGAAGAAGACGCCCGAGGCCAACACGGCAAGCTGCAGTCTTGAGCAGCGCGATGTTTCGTGGTTGCTGCGGCCTTTCGACCATGTCACGCTCTGTAGCATCACCTCAGACGGCGCTGGGCGCTCCGGTGCGGACGTCGACATCCTGGCATTTCGGCTGTCCCCTACGCCCTTGACACTACAGTACGAACGGGGCTGCTTGGGGAAATGTTGACTGAAAGCTGACGCCCACCCACGGCTGCCTTCATCGAAAAATGTAATGGTCCAAACCGTTTGACGCCTGCCCTTATGTAATTGCCCAACCGGTGGCAGGTACTGTACCTTTCTTAGGCTTTCATTTGCACCGCGTGCCGGCATGCTCAATTCCGCGAAATGTACGCTCTGTGTGTGCAGGGTAGATGCCCAGCTGCCTACGGCGACAGCAAACGATCGGAACTTGCCCACCATGCCGCCTGGATACGTACGATCGCCAAGCAGCCCGACGCCTCAGACGGGCGTTACATAGCAACTCGCCACGGTACAGTAGTCGGCGCAGGTTACAGAGGGTACAACGATGCAGCGCACCTGGCAGCGAAGTATCTTTGCCACTCCCAGCACCTCAACCGGCTCTGCGTCGTCCGAAGCCGAACAGGCTGGTCGCCAACCATACGATAGCCTGTAAAGACGGGATTCGTCGAATGAACCCGAAACCGGGCTCAAGCAGGACGAATGATAGGCTGCCCGAGTACTTGCCCCGCGCCACGTCCAGCACCCCACTGCCCTGTAGAAGCGGGCCGAAGAGACTGAGGCATCACCTCCGTGCGCAGTCTTGTCGACCCTACCTACAATGCCCCACGCGGGCCAATATCCCCGGGGCCGGAGCACCGCGCTGCTTCTTGTGGATCGCATTCGCCGACGCCGCACTCTGACTGCCGTGAGATTGCATCGGGGTGATGCCAGCTCGTGCGGCCTCGGCAGGCCCACTGCCGACCGACCCAGGGCAGAAGCCGAGCATCGCCTGCCGTCGCCCCCGTCGAGAGTATATTATTTCTGGGTTCACCGTCAGCTATCGCATAGGCAGACAACTGACGTTGCGGGTCGCAAATAGAGCACGTCTTCGGCTCTGCGGCACGTCCAGTTGTATGCTACTGGAAGTACTGTACTGTTCGTGCCGTACATGCCACATCCGTACAAGCGCCTGTACGGTAGCCTTGCGTCATTTTGTTCACTTATTCTCGCGAGCTTCAACTGGCGCATCACGTCATGGATCGCCGTTCAAGCGGCCGCGCAGCTCGACTGGCACAGCGCATTCGGCTCCAAAGCCTCAAATTGGGTCATCACTGAAGCAAGTGGTGGACGCTGTCGTCGAGAGATGTAGCGTCACGAAACACAAATGCCTCGACTTGTGCGGAAATAGTGCCCGGCAATGTTGGTCCCCATTCACGCAGGCGACTGCTGCGGCGTGACTGATCGGCTTATAAACAAGCCGCGGAGTCGACGTAGTGAACTCAGGCGAGGCGACGTCTCTGAAAAGAAGAGGGTATGGCTCAGTCCCAGTACGACAACGAAAGCGCTTACTCCGAGCCGACCCAGGTCGAGTAAGAGCTCCGGCGAACCAGCCCATCCATGCCCGCATGGGACATCAGTGTTGTATCAGTGCTCCTAACGTCGGCCAGGAACCGTACGCCACCGCCCGAGGTGCGAGCCACGGAGCCCGAGCGTGGCGCAGCGGCCGTGGCAGCCTCGTCGGCCGACGAAGCCCACAGGTTGATCCACGACCGAAACCTCTGGGTGCTCGGCCTCCCACTGCATGTCACAGAAGCGGACGTGCGCAGCCTCTTTCAGGAGTACAGCGGGACTGACGTTGCCATCCAGATGAGTGGGTTCGATGTGAACGGCATGTATAACATCGCCTATGTTTGGATGTCCAGCGTCGCGGAGGCGAGAAGGGCGTACAGTCAGCTGAAGGGCCGGCGGCTCGAGAAGGACGGAAACGCGTACACGCTACAGATCCGGCAGGCCAACCAGTCGGCCGGCGCGAGGCACCAGCGGCGGCGGGACAGCGCAGATCGCTTTGCAGGAGGACTTCTTCCACCCGCGTGCAGCTCGAACAACGACCAAAGCCCCCATGGCCCATGGCAGGGCGGCCGCGCGCGCCGTCGAGGGGGGCCTGGTTACCACAGCCGCCGATGGAGCGGCGGTAGCCGCAACGCGCGCCATGTTTGGTGACATGCGGTAGGGAGGCGATGGGGTGGTGCTTGCTCGAGTTTGTAACACCGCCCTAGGTGTGGGTATGTGAATGCGTTAGCATCGGCACGCGCGGGCGTGCGCTCTTGGGGTGAGGCGTGGAGGGTCGAGCAGCCAATGCTGTGCTGTAGTCGGCTTGCGAATTGTAGCACCTGGGGTTTGAGGGGAATAAGACGGGCTCTGCGAGCCGCTGCCATCGCAACGCCGTGCCCTGGTTGGCTTGTGTCTGCAAAGCCACAGCACTGTGCTTGGAACAAAACTCTCGCCGCCCACAGAAGCTGCCGTTCAACGGGGCATGCGGCTGCGTCCATGGCGTGTTGAGTGTCTGCCCACGCTCTGCAGCCTGTGTCGACGGTCCTGGGAACTGGACGTGAGCGCATATCCAACGGGTAGCATGTATCGCACACACGCCACGAAACGGTGCCGGGTGGTGACCATGTAACACAGGGCCCGTAAATGGTCGTCCGGCTGTCGTGGCCGCAGCGTACTGTAGGCAGTGCAGAGTAGAGTGCGGCCACGGGGTGCCACGGGTGACCCCCAGACTTCCGATGTCGGCGTTGAAAAGTGCTGTTACGTCGCGGCGAGCAGAGCCAAACGCCGCGGCATGGTACCGTAACAATTTCACATCGAAACGGCATGGTGTGAGCGCATGATATAAGTGTAGTGCTGCAGAGCAGTGCCGATGTGGTGGCATCCAGCCAGATGCCCAGCGGGATACCTGGCAATAACCGCCAAAGACAACAGCGAAGCATCTGGCCGTGTTGCTCGTCGCGCGTCCTCTGAGCTAGCGCGGCGCTAGTCGAGCGTGATTTGCTGGCCGGACCGTGCTATTGGGCCGGCAGTTGCGTCCAACTCCGCTGGTGGCGGCCGTCGGAAGCCTCCGGCAGAGTCTAAATCATTGGATGAGATCGGCGACGGAACGCGCTGGAATCAGTGGGTGCATGACTTCGCATGTTCCGCAGCGCGTCGCTCTGAGCGTCATGCTCCAGGCACCCCGAGCGGTTGCGGCGCCCCTCTGGCCCGACCAGCGCATGATGCCTCCCCCAGGCCTGCCCTATCTGGCTGTGATTTGTTGGTTGGGGTCGTCCTGCCCCGCGCGACATCCAATGGGAACACCACCACCACCGAGAAGCCACGGGCAACGTCGGTGTCTTGCCCGATCGCGAGTCGCGCCGACTCGTTGGCAAACAGCGCCAGTGTGAGCCCACCTTAGCCGTTGCAGAGTTTTGCTCACTGGCATGTCGGTGGGTCAACTGCCATGCCTGGTGTTACGTACCTTGGCGCTGCAAGGGTGGTTAGCCGCTAAAAATTCTCGACTAATGCGTAGAAATGGGCCACATTTATGTAACACGGTGGTCAGGTCTCGTGGGCTGCACTGTACTGATACTGTAACCACATTACGAACACGTTTTACGCCAGTGTGCAGTACCTGAACTAACAGGGGCGCCGTACAGAGCGGATTTTGTCGCTCTAAATCCGGTGGCAGGAGCCGCTCCAGAGCCATGACAGTGTGTACATACCGTGCCTGTGACGCTTGTGGCACTGCTTCGACTATATCGGAGCCATTGACATGTCTCCCACCCGTCGAATGTCGGGCATTGCAAAATGGACGCCGACGCTTGTACAAAACCGCGGAAACTTGCGGCCTCGGTAGGGAAAAGCAATGTCTAACACGAGAGGTAGGGATGGCGTGGATTTGATTTCGAACCACCGGAGCGACAAGAGAACAGGTACAGTAGAAATCGGCTGCTGAGGTTGTACTGCCGATCCACGTGCAAGGTAGCCCTCGTAGTGAAGCACACCAGCCGCCTCCGCTGCGGGCAAATAGGGCGTCGAGTGTTGCGCGTCTTCCTCATTTGGGTGGGTGGCGGGAGTCCGTTATGCGCTCGATACAAGACACCGAATGGCCAGCAGCTGTCAGCCATCGCAGCTACGCCCGCGTCTAGGACTAGGCCAAACGCAACGATCGACTATAGTAGGGCTAAATAATTTCGCTCCTCCTCGTCCTTTGGTCCAGATCCAATCGAAACCGAGCCATTGCTCTCCATCTGCTCCGTGAAGGAGATCCGAACGCAAATCTGCAGCCAGGCGTTCCAAAAGAAGACACCAGCCAGCTGACCTCCAATAATGAACGCGCATCCTGGCATATCCCTTGTAAAGAACCACAATGGTGTTCCCACAAGAAGCTCAAGAATAACAAGATCCGTCAGGACAATTGGAACCCAGGCGGCTCTAGCCTGCCTGAAAGGAAGCACCGCTGCAGCGAGGACGGCAAAGGCCGCCGTCACAATGGAGCTTACAAGAAAGTATTCTGGAAGGCCAAAGTGGCCGTAGCATGCACGGTGACCGCTCAATCCAAGCAGAGCTAGAGATAATTGTGCGCATAAGACTGCAATGCAGGCGTATGTCCAACGGCACCATTGTAGGCAGGAGAGGTCGCTCGGGAGCTGGTGAGGCATGTATGACCTCGTCACAACGGCTGGACTGTCAGAACAGCGCTTTTGTAGATGGCAGAATTTGTGACTCACATTCGTGTTTGTTCATGACGAGCGAGCAACGAAGTGAAAAAGGCGCTGTAAAGTACCGCAATATACAGTGCGGTGTCGTTGGCTGGCACCCCGAATACCGCAGTGCTTCAAACGGTGAGGAGGCTAGGGTTATGGCTCGTTGTTTAAGGCCAGGAGGCTGTCAGATGCTGTCTAGGGAGTTATTTATGCCATATCAAGATATTTAGCGCTAGCCAGAGCTGCAGGTTTGACCCTTGGGGTTCGTGTTACAAAACCCGAACTCGAGCAAGGTATTGAGCGCAGGTACAATACAGTACAGCACTGTACACTACAGTACACGGTGTACTGCCCGCTGACACGCGTCAGGAGCAGAGCACATGCAGTTGAGCCGTACAGTACCATACGTCGATGCGCACTGTAACTTTTTTGCTGGCACGAGAGATAAGCTTTCTCCCATGAGCGATTTGGTGGGCGCGTTATGGGGCGTTACAGTCCTGTATCAGGAAGGGACTTGCAAGGGTACTTACAGTAGCCATGATCTCGCCCTGTTAGTTCTGCTTTGTACACTACTCTACTGTACATATAGTAAAGTAGCGTGTGTACCTGGGCAGCATGTCACAGTGCACACGTAACACATGTGTATGTACTACGCGTTATGTGTGGACTGTACCGTATGGCCCCACGTTTTGTTGCCCTTGGTGGCGACTATATGTACTAGCGCGCACAATATACAGTACCTATATACTATATTGCACTGTACGTTATCAAGCTACAGCAGCTCCCTTTGTGTAACCTGGCCCTTTTGCACGTGCTGCCCTTCAAATGCACTGCGTACTGTAACGGTTGCGACTACTGAAATCCCCAAGTGTATGTATCACACACAGTACGCGGCGCTGGTCAAAAGTGACACTGTGCACGTAACATGTGGTTCTGTACAGAACCTCTTGCACAGTACTTACAGCGCATGGCAAGACGCCCTGCTGTAACCACAGCAAATCTTTACAGTAGTTAAGTTTTATGTCCAGGTACGTACTGTACCCCCACGAGTGATATTCTGGGAAGTAACTGGTTGTAACTAACGGATCGTTGGCCGGAAGGTAGCTTCCTTTTGCACTTATAAAAGAGCACATCCGTACCCCCAATACAGTACCAACCGTACCATTCTGGCTGGAACAGTTCACCCGCTACGATCACGCGGCGTCGTCATACCTACCTCCACTCGTTCGAAGAATTGCGTGGGGAGACAGCCTCTCAAATTGATGCACTAAAAGCCCTTGCCACTTAGCGAATTCGTTACGGCCGTTGAGAGAGGGCAACATTGTTTGAACAGTCGCAGTTGCACATCCTGGCAACCAGAGTTGAAGAGCTACAATGCATCAACTGCCTCCCTTTTCGGAGATTTCACGTGGCATCGTGCCTCTTCCCAGGCCACCTACACACAGCACAACCAGGACGAGCCCTACGATACGACTCGACAATTACAGGCTAGCGGCGGGGACGGTCAATGCAGACATTCCCCGAGCCACATCCACTGGGCCTAGTGTCGAGAATGCGTCGAATTCGACCTTCAAATACCCAAACAACGCACGTTCCCCACCCCAGACTACCAGTGACCCTGATGGGTCTACCCATGGGGACTGCCAATCTCGCCATTCGTCTGGTCAAAGAAGTCGACCAGATGTGCCATCACACCACGAGCGGTTATTCCCGCGGCGGCGTGGGCGTGAATGCTACTACGCCGGTCATCATTATGGGTTGCATTGGCACTGTGATAAGTGGAAACGGGAGGATCTTCTTGGCCTGGTAGGATCTCGCAGCGTCCTTGTGCAGGAAGAGAAAGCTTACTATAAGCAGAAAGAATTTGTTCTGCATGTTCTTCGAATTTTCACCGACATGGGGCTGCGGGCGTTGGAAGATCAAGGAATACCTTGTCCTATTCTGCGCCAGCTCCTTGATCAGGAAGCTAGAAAGATCATGACAGGTTTCGATCAAACAAACCTTCTTCTGGCTAAGGCTACCTATGCAGCGCGCACAGGGTCTGTCGACGAGACTGTGTACTTTACGGAGCCGGTAGCGCCGCGGGACCATGCTACTGCTTGAGGGGCCTCCAAGTACAGCAAGCAAGCGTCCTCGGGCAAAGGCACTCGAATCACCAATGAAGCCGGGAATCGCACCGCGCAGGGTGAGCCACCTCACCGTAACGGGCCGCCTGTTGCCAGCTCAGCGCTGTCTTGGCGGCGTCTCACAGGACTACCTGGCCCTCCCGTCCGAATCTGCCGGTGCGCCAGCCGGTTCTTGCGCCATGCGGATGACGGGTCAAGTACCACATGAGTGCTGTCCACTGCACGATGGCTGGGAAGCGGTGACAAAAAACGCCTCTGGTATGCGACATCAGGCCCCTGATACTGGACGCCCGGGCCAGACAGAGTGTGCGCTCGACTTAACTCGAAATGGGGGTTTGCCGCCAGGTATCAAAACGACAAGCCGGCCAACCTGCTTCGTTGCGAATCCGGAGCCTTTACAACATTTCACACGAAGGGGCACGCACAATCCGCGACTGAAGCAGATAACGGGGGTTTGTCGCACCGCGATAACGCCGTTGGGTCTGTGCGCCAAGCGATTCCGGCTTGAAACGTACATATAAATACCACATGGGTGATGACTCCAAATCTTTGAGTCCGGGCGACTGACCAAAATTATGAAGAGCTCGGACAATTCAGGGCATTAACCGCCAATCTTTTGCGAAGGGGCGCGGATTCACATACTACTCGTTGACAGATGCAGTAGTACGGCACAGGTGATCATGATTCGGCAACCGATAGCAATGCAGCGATACCATCGATCACCTCCATCTCAACTGAGTCTAGCTGCCGGCACACACACAAGTTCTTCAACAACCAGACTGACAAACCCCAACTGATCGTCGTTTCTACGCCTGATCGGCCGCCAAGAGCAACAGTCCGCCTACATTGGCAGCGCCAAACACCAATCGGTCGCACCCGACGTTCGTTGCTTCAAGGAACAGGGATGAGACCCATGTCTTGCCACACCAAAAGAAGACCAGCCGATGGAGGGCCTGGAGTCGAAGGTCCGCCGATTGGTGCCACAGCAACAAGAACGGCACTTGGGCAACCCGAACCAGCTGCAATGCTAAAGTCGGCGTCAAGCCGTACCGAGTCCCTGAATCTTTCTCTCTGGTGCTGTTCACCACACCCTCGCTGTACCAGGAGCCCAATGAACAACGACAGAGGAGAATGCCACAGTTGACGGAAAACTTGCAATGCGAGGCAAGGGTGAGGCTATTCCGTTGCCTATCAGCGTCTACTTCAGTAGGGGGCAGTGGGGATTCTGAGAGATACCGACCAGGGCTTTAATCACGTCTTTCCGCGAATTGAGGAAAGAAGCGCCTGAGGACCGGTGTGGCCGGTCGAGCGCCGACTGGTCCGGAATGTTGAGAAACTCCGCCAGACAAGTCACCGCAACGAAATGCTGAGAGTGGTGTTCGACACAGTTGCGGCTACCGACTGCCGTACTGAAGGCGCAGGCGGCACGGCAATGAGAGCAGCGTCGTTGGTGCCCGATAGGTCACAAGGGATCTGTGACGCAGCGACTTGACTCCAAGCAGGCGCCAAGATCTTGGCTACCATTCAGCCAAGAGAAGCGATGCGTCTCACCACAACAGCGAACGCTCGATATGGCTCCAGGCGGGGCTAAGACCCCGCCGCGCATCGCGGTGGCTGTTTGGGCATGTGTGCGGACAACGTAGAGTTGCCCCCCCCCCCCCAAAAGAGGCGCGCCATAGCGGAAGCACGCAGTCTTGGCCTCTAACCAAATGGCGAGCACATGAACAAGGCAACACATGCCCTCGAGACCTCCAGCTATTATCTCAGAAAGACGCCCCCCATCAATGACCATAGACATACAATAGGTACGTGACCGTGGTCCATGGCATCTTCGCCCTCTTTGAGCATGTTGTCTGGGCCGTTTACAATGTCAGACTAGGCCAATGGTGTCCATCACCGGCGAGGGCGTGACTTATTGTACCAGTGGCTCCCACCCCGGCGAGTGTGCTGGTAGCGGCGAGTTCAACACGAAGCACCATCACTGCTGGCATGGCAAACAAGTCGCAGGGACGGCCACGGCAGAAAGCTCCGCTCTACGGTTATCAGCCGGCCAAAAATTGCCCGTGGCTGGTTGCCGAGATACACACACGCAGCATATGACCCTGGATCTTCAAGAATTTTCGTCCAAATGCCATAGGCAGGATGGCTCTGTTGTCAGGTCCGGGCCACCCTATGCTTGAGTGTGGCCCCGACTTAGCCTGACTGCCTCGTCCACTTCCATGGGGGAGAGCTTGTGCACCTATCTCATTTCTCTGGAGTAGACGGGAGCGCTTCATCGACTTGGCAGAAAATGGCATGGCTGTCGATAGTGCCATTGACTACCTCGTTACATGGACTGAGATGACTGGCAGCCGCCTCAGGACGCCACACGGTTCAGCGGCCTTTCTTCGGTTCGGCCGGGAAGGCGGTCGCGCTACGATTCTACAGTCGTGTAGCATGCCGTAATGTTATGACTGGCGATCCAGTAGATGGCGTCACAGGCGGCGCGCCCATCGCCAACTTGGTTCGTTCAGTGAAACACCGGGTACGCCTCAATCGCTCCTACCACAACTACAAACGGTCGCCCTCGAAGACGCAGCCTGACAAAACTAAATGGTTTTCAGAAACCAGCACTCGGAAGTCGCCTGCCACCAGACGACAGGGCGAACATCGGGTCTCTTTCGCGCAGGAAGCGTTTGAGAGGAGAATGTATGACGAAGATTCTACGCAACGGGTAACGCTCCAGTCGCCGTCGACAGTCGGTACAGAGAGTTCTACACAAGAGCCTTGAGCTGGCCCAGGCTGCGGCTCTGGCATCAGTCACAAAGCTCGCCTGCCAGCTCGGATTTCTTTGGTCTGGGTGCTCATACTTTGCCTACCGTTGCTCTCTAGACCCGTGCATCTCAGGTCCGGAGGACGGTACCCCCAAACTGTGGTCGGATCACTTGGTCTCTCAACGGCATTTCGCGGGGTGGCCGTCACGCCGTCGTCATCCCTACCTTAGCTTTCTGATGCCGCTGTTGCAGAAAGAGCACAGCACGATTTTCACCTCGAACCGGTCCAGCGCCGGGGTCGCAAATGCGCTCCGGCCGACGCCTGCCCTCGATGCAGCTAACAAACTCGCCAGCGACGAACAAGAAGCCGGTGTCGCCAAAACGACTGGGCTCCGAGCCTTCCGGGAGTCATTTGAGCAGATTGTGAAGCAATTCTCATCTTGCCTCCAATACGGCTTCGCGGAATTTTCCAACCGCCTTCTCACCATTGAAGACAAACACCAATAATTACATATGCAGAGCACTGCATACAGCACGCCGTCGCCGGCCCCCTTGCACCCCAACCGCTCCTGTCCCCTTCTTTCGCGGCTTCACATGGGCACCCTTCGCCGTCTATCGAGAGAGGAGATACCGCGTCTGGGAGTTAGGCGCGCAACCACCCGTCCAGCGAAAAGTACAATAGGAGGAGGGTTCGGGGATCGAAACAGCCCCGGGGAGAAGGCTCCTTCCGCGGTGGGTGCAGATGTCAAGATCACCACCAGGGCCCGTCCCGGCAACATCACACCGACTCTCAGGCCCTCCCGGATAAGACGAGGCATCTATATGTGAAACAGCGCGGCAAACTGCGATGCTTCCAAGAGAGTGTGGGAAAGACCCCACCAGCTCACGAGTACGCTCTTTCTCTCCCGAACAATATGCCGTGATCGAGCCTCTTACAGGGCACATTGAACGACGACACGGTCCGAATGATACCTCAGCGGGACAAACCAGCCTACAAGACCTTCTCCCGGCCGACAAGGGGATAATGATAGTACCCGACACAGAGTTCATGGCCGTGTTCGCCGCAGCTCTAGGTTGGTGGCAGACAAGACTAGGTCCGCGGGGCTACCCGGGAGAGGCCCCGGCTCAGAGTGAACGACAACCATTCACCTTCCCTTGTCATCACACTTTCTTGGCATACAATTGTTAAGAAAGTGGCGCAATTTCTAACCTATTTGCTTAACACCTGCACCTCAACCTCTGCAGCCGCGCTCTGCGCTGGCTCCGGCCGCGGCCATGGCATCTGCCACGAGCTCGCATGCCAACTCAGATCCTTTTGATCTGGGTGCTCACACTCCGCCTAACCTTGCTCGCTTAGCCCGTGCATCTCAGCTCCGAGACAGTTCTCCTATTCTGACCCGCCCTATTGGTCTCTCATCGACATTCCGGCGACCGGCCGCAACACCGTCGTCGCCTCTAGTCCGTTTCTCCAGTGCCGCCGCTACGGAAGGAGCGCGGCGCGGATTCACCCGGAGCCGGCCCGAGACCGATGCACTCCGGCCGGTGTCCATCATTGACGCAGCTAACAAACTCGCCGGCGACGAAGCCGATGCCCATAATGCCAAAATGACGGTCTTTCGAGCTTTCTGCGAATCTTTCGAGCAGACTGCGAAGCAATTCACATCTGGTCTCGAGCACAGCTTCGCAGAGCACTTCTCCAACCGATTTCTTGACCTTTGGAGGCAGACACCCTCCGATCTCCGACTCGCACCCGCGCCGACGTACAGCAGCGTCGCCGCTGGTCGCACCACAAGCCAGTCGCCCGGGGGCCACGCCCCTACAGCTGCTGCGGCCCCGCAACAACAAGAGCCACAACAGCCAATTTCCCGTCTCCAGGGACGACCAATCCCCGCCCCACCGAAAGAAGACCTCCGGGTTTTCGTGCGACTCCCGGCCGAAGCGCCGGCTAGGGACCAGAATAGCTATGCAATTCGGACCCACATCGCCGCCAAAGTCGGCATCGAACTTCGCCAAGTCCCCGCCGCCTTCAAGGTGAACTCGGGATGGGCCATCCGCACAACAGATGCGACCATCCGAGACCTCATCGTCCAACGACAGTCAGAATGGTCCGAGGACCTAGGCGCGACAAATGTAGAGATCAGCCAGAGGTGGTATACGTATCTCGTGGCAATGTGCCCCGTCATTCTCACCGACCTGCAAGGGCACGAAGTGGATAGTGAAGCCGCCATCAAGGATGAGATCGTCTGTCAGACCGGCCTCACGCCCATTAATGTGCGACACGTCAAGAAAATCCCAGACGCACCTCGTACTGGGACATTGATTGTGTCGTTTCTCGAACCGACTCAGAAGCCCTGGAGGCTGTTCGGATCCAGCCGGCTTGCCCGGTACATTGAGAGATCCAGCACGCCCAACCAGTGCGACAAGTGCTGGGACTTTCATTCCCGGCACACTTGCGACAGACAAGCGTCTTGCAAGCGGTGCGGACGGCGCGGCCATGACGCCGAGGTCTGCGTGGCCCTCGAGCGGTGCGCGAACTGTCTCGGGCCTCACGCCGCAGACTATGCGAAATGCCCTGCGCGTCCGAAACGATCACACGGCGTCATTCGCCGTCTGACGAGAGAAGAGAAATCCCGTGTCCGAGAGTTGGGCGCCCAACTGTCTGCCCAGCGAAAGGAACAATACGAGAGCGTAGAACGATCAGAGCAACCCACACGGCATGAAACCCTTACGCCGGGCGGCATCACCGAACGGACGGTGACGCCTGGGCCTGACAGGGCGGGCCGCCTCGGAACCGACGCAACCCAACCCGCGTCCTCAAGCGATACTCCCAGTGACGACCAGCCGGCTCAATCCCAAGATGTTGCGCCACGACGCGGCAGCGTCACCTCGACCCTTAGTCCTACCAGGACTATAACCCCGCCGCCTACCATTATGGCCCCACCACCCAAGCCTCCGGTGGGAGGTCAACGACACAGACCTGCCTCTCCCACGAAGAAGCGACGCATCGCCCAGGACTCCGTCTCTCCATGACGAGATACCCCCGTACAAATAGAGGTGGCAATAAGACTCTGCGAGTCTTCCAAGCGAACGTGGGCAAGATACCACCAGCACACGACTGCGCCCTCGCCCTCGCCGACTCTGAACGATACGACGTGGTTCTCCTTCAGGAGCCATGGACAGAAACCAAAGACGGCCGATGCATTACCAAAACGCATCCCGCCTACGACACCTTCTCCCCTGTCGACAGCTGGGAAAATAATAGCACCCGACCCAGGGTCATGACCTATGTCCGCCGCAGGCCTGGCCTGATGGTCGATCAGAGACGGCCCGCGGCAACTCGTGACATTCTTTGGCTCGTGGTCAACGACATCACCCTAGTCAACATTTACCGCCAACCGTTGTACGACGAGGCACTCGACATACTACTCCAATGGTCTGCACCTGACAGATGTCTGGTAGCTGGCGATTTCAACGCCAAACATCACAGCTGGCAAGCTGGCCGCATGGAAGGCCGCGGTGAGGCCGTAGCCGAATGGGCGACGGCCAATGGTCTGAGTTTGCTCAACCCGGCTGACGTCCCGACAAACCCCCATGGCAACACGATAGACCTTGCCTTCTCGAATATTGCTTTGGCCGATGCGGTCGTCGAAGACCACCTCGCTACCAGCTCCGACCACTTCACGCTCAATATCACCCTGCCCGAACTCGCCGTAGCGCCTCCACCCACTGGAAAGGTCCGCCTTACCTCTGACGAGGAAATTAGACGCTTCGTCGAGATGGTCGAAAACGGTGCGGCGGCTATCCAGCCGTCGACTGCCTCCCCTCAACACTTGGACTCACTTGCCCTGGCAGTGACCAACCTACTTCAGTCTGCTGCCAAGGCTACAGGCCGGCCGGTCCGCAAAGGGGCGCGCAGCGCACCCTGGTGGACGGAGGAATGCGCCCTGGCGGCGGCGGAGTATCGCGCGGTGAGGAGAGTCTTCCCTCTCGGTTTCAGTCGTGAGGTTCAGCTCGCCAAAAGGTCCTTCCGGAGAGTCGTGCGACGAGTCAAGCGCCGTTACTGGCGCGACCTCATTGACAGCTTCACGGACAGCGCATCCGTCTTTAAGGCGGTCCGTTGGCTGAGATCGCCCGGTGCCTTCCAACCACCGCCTCTGCAAGTGGGCGATACAGTCTATGAGACCCAGCTAGACAAAGCCAATGCCCTGCGACGAGCAACTCTCGAACGGCGCACATCGCAGGACGACATCGCGGACCCGTGGATCCCAGTGATCACGATGAGGACGATTCCCTTCGCCCAGTCCGTCTCCCTGGAGGAGGTCCGTGACGCGACCCTGCGGACGGGAAACACGTCCCCCGGCTCTGATAACATCACAGTCAAGATGCTCCGTGCTGTCTGGCACGTCATCGGGAACCTTGTCCACAAGCTGTACCAGGGCTGCCTCAACGTCGGCCACCACCCTAAGCCTTTCAGGGAAGCGGAAGTGGTTATGATCACGAAGCCGGGGCGTCGGAATCTTTCTGAGGCCCGTGCCTGGCGACCGATCTCGCTCCTCTCCTGCCTTGGCAAAGGCCTCGAACGACTCATCGCACGCCGCTTGGCGTGGGCATCTGTCCACTATGGTGTCTTGCGCCCGCAACAAGCCGGCGCACTGCCGAAAAGGTCCGCCGTTGACCTCGTTGCCGCACTGGTTCACGACATCGAGGAGGCCTTCGCACGCAACAAGGTCGCCACGGTCGTGACATTGGACGCCGAAGGCGCCTTCGACACAGTCCTCCGCAACAGGCTCATCCTCCGACTAAGGCAACAAGGCTGGCCTCCGAATGTCGCCCGCTGGGCTGGCTCGCTCATGCACGACCGATCAGCATGCGTCCGCTACCAGGATGTCACGACCCCCTCGTCACCGCTCCAATGCGGACTGCCGCAAGGGTCACCGACCTCCCCCATACTATACTTACTCTACACGGAACCGATCTACCGCTTGCGCAACCCCAAAGGGCGCTTCGGCTATGCAGACGACACCGCTATCCTTTGCGTCGGCAACACTCTGGAGGAGACTGCCCGCAAAGCGTCAAGACACGTCCACGAACTCATGGATTGGGGTACCGTAAACGCGATAACCTTTGACCCCAAGAAGACTGAAGTCATGCACTTCTCCCGAACAAAGCCGAGAACTGCACCGCCAGTCTTCCATGGCGGGGTGGAAAAGCGGCCAGAATCCGCCATGAGGTGGCTAGGCGTGTGGCTCGACTGCACCCTAACCTTCAAAACCCACGTCGAGAAATGGACCGCCAAAGCGCAAAAAGTAGCCCACCACCTCAAGGGAATGACGAACACCAACCGCGGACCCCTGTCGAGTGCGGTCCGGAGAGCCGTCCGCGCCTGCATCGAGCCTCAACTGCTCTTCGGAGCAGAGGCATGGTACCCGGGCATGACCCGTCCGCTTTGGACCCAACCCACAAGGGAAGGACCATCAGGAATAATGCACCTCATCCGGCGAATGGACAAGTCGCTCCATACGGCCGTGCGGGCCGTCCTCCCAATCTGGAAGACCACACCGCTGAGCGCCAGGCACCGCGAAGCGGGTATACCGCCAGTCTCGCAACTGCTCGAGTCGTGCCGACTGCGCTTTGCAGCCCGCCTTAGATCTCTTGACGAAGCGCACCCACTTGTGGCGCGAACGAAGCCGATCCGGGCCCCTGTCATCAACAGGGCCATCAAGCTCAAGTATCAGCTTCCACGAAAGCCTTTCCGGACCAGACTGCGTCGCAGTGACGAGTTGCTCCCCAGATGCGCTAGGCCAGAACTCCTTCCAAGCAGATTCGCAAGCGACCAGCGCCTGCAGACTGCGTCGAATGATGAATCCGCTGCAGAATTCCACAATTGGCTCCAAACAGTTGCTCCACGGACGGTCATCGTCTACTCGGACGGATCCCTCTCTCCGGAGGGAGCCGCCGGGTACGGCTATGCGATACATCTGGATGGACTCACCGTTCGCGATGGAAACGGACGCCTCGGCCCCGCCGAGGTCTTCGATGCTGAAGCGAAAGGCGCTCTTGAGGGTCTGCGTGCCGCTCTAGGTCTCCATGAGCCAGAAGGAATCGTCGTATGCCTCGACAACCTCGCAGTTGCGACGTGCCTGCAAGGCATGCCGTCAGACTCCTCCCAGAAGGAGTTCCTAGAATTCCAGACCTTGGCCGCAGAACATGGTGCCACCGAGATCCGTTGGATTCCCGGCCACACCAACATCCCAGGCAATGAGCAGGCTGACGCCTTAGCGAAGGCGGGCACCTCTCAACCCGAGCCTGCAGACAGTCTCCCGACGCTGGCATATCTGCGTAAGGTCGCTCGGCGGCGACCAAAAGACGCGTTTAAAGCCTGGTGGGAAGTGTCTGCACCTGAACAGTATAGAGTCCTCAACCTAGACGCCGCAACTGGCTGCCCACCAGAACTTACCATCCCTCGACCTCTCCTCCACCACCTGCTCGCAGCAAGAACCCATCATGGGGACTTTGCTGATTACCACGAAAGGCTCAACCACGTTGATGCACGGCTATCGTGCTCATGTGGCCGACGAAAAGAACCAAAGCATCTCTTCTACTGCCGGAAGGTTCCGCCGCGACATCGGACGAGGCTCGCACCCTCACCGAGCGCGTCGGTCAACCGAGCAATAGGGAGAGATTTCGACCAGTTCGTCAAGATGGCGAAGGCAAGCTCGTTCTTCGGAACGATCTGCCTTCGCCATTAGGCGGCTGCACCGCTTCCCCTCCTTCCTTCCCCGTTTTCCTTTGTGTGTACTCTCTCTCTCTCGACTCGGCCAGGCGGAGGGTGTTGCAGCACCCTTTGTGCCGCCCGGGTCAATCGAGCTGCATTGCAGCTCCTCATCTCATTCGAAGTTGGCCTCGCTGGGGCCAATGTGAAAGACAGTTTTGTCGCGCCTGGTCGTCCCGCTGACGGGTAACAGGCTGCGCCAGGGAGCGCCTTTGAGCCGATGAAATGCTGGATGCTGGATTGTTTACGTTCTGCGGAAGGGCCAGATGACGCGGGTCGGCGGTGCTCATTTCGTTTCGCGGTGCGTGCTGCCGCCCCACCCGCCTGTAATAAGCAGATAGTGGGCCCCCAGCAGCCCAGCACGTCCTGTGCCCCGTCTCGGGGACCTGAGCGACCTAAAGGTCGCTGGACGGAAAATACACTACTACTACTACCCACCGTGGCCCTAACAGCAGGGATCCAATGGTAATGGTAATGTATTACGCCCGGGGGGGTCACCCATAGGGCCTCAACGCTGCATCTACTTACATTTCCATACGCTCGATTCTTTACACCCAAAGCCCCACAATTTGTCGTCCTATCATCAATTTGTGCTCGTCGTTTTTGTCTCTTGACTCTGTGCTTAAAACTTTTCTTAAACCCTTCGATCTGTTCTTCGTAGATTGACCTGTCCTTCCAGAATTCTGGAGCCTGTCCGATGCCGCACAGGCCACTCTCCTCCGCCGCCTTTGACGAAGAGCCCATCTGCCCATAGCCGTTCGATGGAGCTAACCTAACCATGTAGGTAGAGGGATGGCGCTGAAAAGAAATGTTGAGACAGAAGGGTATGCTGTCAGTATTGTATGTCGATGGTCGCAAATTGGCCCGCAGGCCACAATTTCGTCTCGTCGTCTCATATAGTCTTGTCGTCATTCGCGTGCCCAATGGCCGGACCCATCAACGGTTCCGCCCATGGCTTCGTTCCCACTGTCCGTGACATCACCCACGGCCCAGCAGCATGGTCGTGACTAGCTTTCGAAACGAAGTCGAACTCTCCAAAGTCCTTCATTCGTGCTTGTTAGCGCCTAGTCAAGGCCTACCAAGCCAAAGCATGGTCGCTTGGCCTGCAATTACCCCGCTTCTCTAACAAGATGCTAACAGCTGCAAGAAGAGCGGGGTTTTTACAGGGGAGAGTTCGCAGGGATCCAATAGATCCGCGCCCGGGCGCGGATTTAAAGTTGCCGCGCCCGGGAGCCCACAAGGAATGCGCGCGATACTATTGGCCGAAACGCCCTTCAAGACTGACAACAGAACAGCGCGTCTGCCAGCCTGCCTGACTCGTAGCGTTTTGGACATCAGGAACCACAGCACTAACAACACAAGTCTACGCATGGGTTCCAACGTCGTCGTAGTGGCAACATGGTTATCAATATTCGGGGTTGGGGTCATGCGCAAATGAGCCGTTGGCGCGGAGAAGCAATGTTAAACCAGAAGTCGGGAATACGACCATGCAGCGTGCGCACTCCGTACTGTTGTATGTCACTCGCGGTTTCGCGTGCGCCGCGCAAGGCCCACCGCGTGATCGTGAGCTCCGTCGCCGCAAGCAATGATGTGCACGGCGCAAGGTATTTTCCACGATCACACATTCTGATTTCATGCCTCGGTTGCAATAAGGCCTTGTTTTTCATTGTCACCCGTTATTAGACCAGTCTAACAGCTTCCGTGACGTCTGAGCGATCCTTTGTTAGGATGTAAGTACCCGTTCTGCGGTGGGCGCCCGGGCGCGGCAACTTTAAATCCGCGCCCGGGCGCGGATCTATTGGATCCCCTAACAGCACGGAGGAAGACCTTAGGAGAGTTCATATTCCTCTGCAAAGCCGGTCTCGACAATTGCACTTCGGCCCATCGTCTCTTTCGGAACCAAAGAGCCTTGGGCAATGGAAGGGTCCGCTCTTCCAATCACGGTGACCGGTTGCGGAGGTTTTTCTCCCTGAAGGCAAGCTGCATGACGGCCTCTGATTCCTTCCGAGGGTTTTTCCCTGCCGCCGCTCCTCGACCATTTCCTACGCTTGGTTACTGGGGCTTGGGACTGCGGCAGCAGCGTTGGCCGAACGAGCGAGAGAATTCTGATCGGTGAAAACCAAGGGTTGACCATTGTGGCTATCGCCACGCGCCTGGCAGACCCGCTGACGGGCACCAGGCTCCGACACGCAGCGCCTTCGAGCCGATGAAATGCTGGATGGACAACTGGGAAGACTTGTCGCGAGGGGCAGCCATAGTCACTTGTATTGTGTGCTTAGCGAAAACCTACCATGCGGGAGGTAGGAAAGCCGCCTCCGGGTTCGACCTCGACAGCTCGGCCTTGCGAGGTCTTGCAAGCAGCACTGGGTTAGGCCCTCAGTGGCGGGTATTCCAGATAGTCTAGCTCAGCACGTCCTGTGCCCCATTGGGACCTGAGCGGCCATACGGCCGCTGGACGAAAAATACACACACACACACACACACACACAACGACAACCATTCTACGACACGGCCTTTCGTTATGGCGCTCCAATGGGCAGCGCGGGGCAACGCAAGAGCCTAGTGGCCTTGTAATCTCAACAATTCTCTGCCTTTGGTAGCAAGGGTAACCCCCGAATGTCGCTCGATGGGCTGGCTGCGTCCTGAATGACTGAGCAGCACGTATCCGTCATCAGAATATGACGACGGTGTCGCCAATCCTACAGTGTGGGCTGCCACAAAGGCCTCTGGACGAAACGGCCCGCAAATTCTCAGCAACTTTTGCTAGCCCATGACGCGGGGGACCGCTGATAAAATAATTGCGACCTCGCGAAGACTGGAGCCATGTAGCTCATTGCACCACCACCGACAGGCGGAGAAGTCCTTGCTTCCATGCGGCCACGCGGGCCATCTCCAGCTTGATGGACAACGCTACGCGCGGCAGGCGCGGAGAAGCCGGCATTCGACCGGTCACCCACGCCTCAAGGGCAAATAGTCGCGCTCCTCGATGACGCCGCAGTCGCGACATGATCTCGGGGCATGCTGTCGAATTCCTTTCGGCGCAAATCTCTGGGTTTCTGGCTGCAGAACATGGTGCCATCGAGCTCCGGTACATTCCCGGACAGATCAATATGCTAGGCAACGAGCTGGGCGGCATTTAGGAAAAGACGCCACCTATCGGCCCGAGTCTCTGGGCACTCCTCCGAAGCTGGCGCGCGCCCGGGCAGGATAAGGACCTCAAATCGATGCCACGACTGGCTGCGCCGCGACTTACCATCCCACTGGCACGTCTCCACCGCCGCCCGCTCGTGGCACGAACCTGTGACGACACCAGGGCTTCGCTGATACCACCAAAGGTTCAACCACGAGGGCACACGGCTCACATGCACATGTGGCCGACGAAAAGAAACAAAACACCGTTTCTATTGTAGGGAGAACCCATCACGACATCGGATGAGGTTCGCGCAGTCACCAATTCGACCAGGCCCGTGTGGATGGCTTAGGCAAGCTGGTTGGTGCATCGGGACCATCTGCCTGCGCTACTACGTGGCAGCACCTGGCCTCCATCCCCTATGCCTGTAGCTGCGGCCGCTAGATGCAGCATTGTCTGCTTGTCCGGACAACCGGCCGCTCGGAAGTCCTCAGATGAATATGCCCTTCGACCACTTGGGAACAGGCGGCCTCATCTACCTTTGCGGTCTGCTTCTGCTTCTGCAAACCCTGCATCTTCGCTGCCCAGTCGACACTGGTGCTTCTGGCCAACTGACCGGCTTCTCAACCCCGACTTGGGCCTCGATGCGGTCCCGACTCCGGCCAGCTTCCACAGCCGACTGCATTACGCCTTCGGGTACAGCGAGTGCCGCCGGGCTTTGCAGGTACCCACTGACAGACGAATCGCTGGGCCGCATAATGCAGGGCCCTCGTCGATGGCCCAGCACCGACACGACCTTCCATTCACGCAGTAGCACCCCAGCTGTCCTGGGTCTCTCGCCGCTTGGGGTCCATGGCTGCACAGGCGCCATGTAGCTACTGCCGGTGGCAGAGGGCACGACTTCTGGGCCTTGGACTCGGAACCGATTGTGTCTGCCTGTGTAGGAGAATCCTGCGCGGGGGGCAGGGTGGACCGTCCACCTAGAGCGGCCGGAGCATGCCCTGAGCGTGTACGATGGCAAAAGAGAACAAGAAGATGAAACGATTCGCCTAGCGACGAAGAGACGTCCGTCCGAAGAACGAGCTTGCCGTTGCCGGCCCGACGAACTGGTCGAAGTCTGTGCCTATTGCATTGAGTGCCGCATTTGAGGGTGGCAGCTTCACACGGTGCCGCGGCGGGATCTTTCGGGGGCAGGAGAGCTGGGTTGGCTCTTTTCGGTGATCGCATGAGCATCATAGCTGCGCATGGTCCGGTTGAATCGCTCGTGATAGTCGCAAAAGTCTCTGACCGTGCCGCGAGCAGGTGGTGGAGCGGTAGTCGTGGGGGCTCTAGCTCCCACGGCCAGCCGGTGGTAGGCTTGAGATGCCATGGCTTGTACTGATAGGGTGCAGAGGCGTCTCACCAGGCTTCAAGCGCGTCTCTGGGGTGCTACCGTGCAGTGCTGCGCAGATGAGCGAGTGTTGGGGGAGCATCTGCTGGTGCGGGTAACGAGGAGGCGTCCGCCCGCTCGTTGCCGGGGACATTTGTGTGGCCAGGGACCCAACAGACCTCTGTGGCGCCATGGGTCGTGGCTAGAGCCTAGAACTCGAGGGACACTTCCTGAGACGGGTCTGCGAGCATGCTTGGAGGCACGTCGCAGCAGCAAGGTTGTCGAGGCATACGAGGTCCAGTACAGCGCGCTGCCCTGCCCTCAAGGGCAACTTGGCTGCCGTGTTGAACACCTCGGCTGAACCTAGGCGACCGCCGCCACTCAAGGTTAGTCCATTGCGATGCAACGCATAACATACCCAGGGTTCTTCTCTGGGGCGAGCGATCCGTCTGAGTAGACGGTAAGCGTCTCCCAGGGCATCAGCCACAGCCATACCCGAGAGTTTTCTGCAAACTCGTCCTTCGACGGGGTCCGTACGGGTGTCGAGTGCTCGTCAAACCGGTCGGGAGCAATGGTCGCATGCTGCGAGGTAGCAGCTAGCCGTTGCGTCGGAGTCTAGTCCGTATACCCTTGCCGGGCATCTGACACCTCAGCTTGATCGACTGATGCATGGTCGGCGGCTTGGGTTTTGGAGTGCGTCTGGTGAGCGGACTCGCTTCGTCGACCGCTTCAAGGCCGGTAGCGAGGCACGTCCGGCGGGTTTCTAGCAGCTGCAGGATCGGCGTAATTCCACTCTCTCGATGCAGTGCTGCGATAGGCGTCGTCCCCCACACTGGCAATACGGCACGCATAGAGTTGCGGAGCGACTTGTTCGTCTTCCGCCAGCGCTGCTGAATCCCGAGGAGCCCTCTTCAGTCGGCTGGTTCCGACGTGGGCTGCTCAGTCCAGGGTACCGCGCCTCGGCGCTGTGGAGCAGCACTTGCGCGAAATAGGATCGGGCGGCTCTCCGCATGAATGCTGTCGAGCCAGATGCCTAGCCAGCGCACCGCTTCGTCTGGGCATCTCTTGCCGTCGCGGAAGACAGGCGGCGACACCTTCGGCTTAGTTCGACAGAAGCGCATGGCCTCGGTTTTTGCTGGGTCGAAGCTGTCCGTTGCCGGCGAACCCATGTCACGAGCTCGCTGACATAGCGTGACGCCCTGTCGGCCGTCGTCTCTAGTGAGTATAGGCCCCAAGGATGGCGGGCGGTATCGTCGGCGTGGCCGAATTCGCTCGTAGGCTGTCTAAGCGGCAGATCGGGCCGGTATAGACCAGGAAGAGGATGGGCGAGACGGGCGAACCCCGCGGTAGTCCACCGGAGCGGGGAACCGGGCGTGGTCATATCTTGATACATCACGCACGTCGAGCGGTCTGACGTGAACGAGGCGGCCCATCGTGCTCAGGACATTCCTGTTGGCGCAGACGGAGGATCAGTCTGTTGCAGAGGGCGGTATCAATGGCTCTTTGAATGTCCATTGTCACCAGCGCGGCAACCTGTCTGCAAGCAAATGCCTTTTCGATGTCGTCCACGAGAGCAGCCACGAGAGCGACGGCGGATCTCTTCGGGAGGGCCCTGCCTAGGCAGGAGAGCAATGAGATTCGTGGCCAGTCCCGTAGTGTCGACAGGGTTGTCGACTCGGCTTCGCATCTTGCCCGCTTCCGGCCCCTTGGACGGCTGGGGATGGTGGCCGAGTCGGGGACAGCCCTGGTATAGGCGACGGACATGTTCGGCTACGATATGGCAGGCCGCTCTGAGCCTATTGACAGTGATGTTGTCAGGCCTCGCGATGTGTTTCCCGTGCGGATGGTCGCATGCTGCACCTCGGCGGCGATGGATCTTGAGAGAACGGTTCTAGGCCCGTCGCGGTGACAGGGATCGACGGGCCGGATGTGTCCTCTTCCGCCGGTTTCCAGCGTAGCTCGTCGGAGGGCATTGGCCCTGCCGAGCTGCGTTCTGTGCACTCCCCACCTACACCGAGGGGTGTTGGTTGGAGGTGCCCGAAGACCTTAACCATCAGACGGCTTACACGGACCCACTGTCATTGAAGCTGTCGGTGAGCTTCCGCCCGGCATAGGCGTTCCACCGTCAGACGGATACACTGTTGGAACTCCTCGGCCAGCTGAACCTCGTGGTGGAATCCTGGGGGGTAAAACTTTCGGACCGCGCGATACTCCACGACGGCACGCTGCAGACTCGCTTTCGAATAGGGCGGGCGACGACATTCGTCGCTAGTTGGAGGAGGCGCACCGGGGCGGATGCGGGAGCATCAACATCGTAGTATTCGTCGTCGGAGCCAGGACGCCCGACCCACAATGGCGCAGTTTCCACAACCGCCCGATCTCGCCTTCAGTGGCGACGCGGGTTCTTTGGGGCGATTTCGGCGCCGCGCCCGCCTCGGGAAACGTTAAGCCGGGCGTGAAACGGTCGGGGTAGCGGCCAGACGGCCCTCCACGACCGCCTCCGACAATAGTACGTTCGGGAAGGCGAGCCCTCTCGTATTCCCACGCGGCCTCGCCGGCACGTCGGCCGGGTTGGCTGTGCCGTGGCCATTCTCCGCCGCCCAGCGAGCCACATCGTCGCCGCAGTCGTCGCGACAGATTACCGGACTGCTAAATCGTGTGTTTAGCATTGAAATCTCCCGCTGCCAGGCACCTGTTTGGCTCCAGCCCAGGGCTCTTGCAGCAAGACGGCATCGTATTGTTCGGCATCGGCATCGTCTTTTTCGGCATCGGCATTGGCATCGGCGAGGACGAGGGCGAGGGCGCAGTCGTGGGTTGGTGGAATCTCGCCTACACTGGCCTGGAAGACGCGAATGGTCTTTCGTCCGGATATATTGACCATCGTCGCTGTCCGGGCTGGGTAGTCGTCACTGCCCTGTGGCGCTGCGGAGACATAGTCACGACAGCGCTGAGGGCAGACTGAACCCCACAGCCCGGCTGTGGTGCGAGTCGGCTTCCTTGTTCGTGGCGACCGTTCGAGCCTGTTATCTTGAAGATGAGCTTGTTCCTGCGTAGGAGGCGGCGCGACTGGCGATCGCGGCCCTGTTCATTGCGGCATGTCGTGCTCGTCGGGCGAGTGGCTGTTCTCCCAATTTCTTCGCAGGCGGTCCCTTTCTTCTTGTGTCAGGGCGATGAACGCGTTGGGATTGAATGGGTCGTGCAGGGCAGTCGGTGAAGTCCGCGGAACGGGGTGCCGGGCCGTGCAGTTCGACTCTCGGTGGTGCGGCTCTCCGCATCGCCTGCCAGAAGGTCGGCGGTCGCAGCTATGTCGGGCGTGAAAGTCCCAGCGTTTGTCGCATTGGCTAGGCGCCACGGGTTCGTCAATGTATCGCGCCAGTCCGGACCCGAAAGCCGCCAGGGCTATACGCGGGCTTGAGGAAAGACGCGAAGAGCGACTTGACAGGAAGATTGTTCGGGCCACGGCCCGGGCGGATGGTAATCGCTGTCTGGCCTGTCTGGTGGGCATGTCCAGCTTTGACGGCTTCGTCGTAGTCGGCTTCGTTGCCCTGCAGCTCAGCGAGCCTCCGAGGACAGTTGGTGACATCGTCGGTGTAGCATCTTGTTGGTGCCGAGATCCTGCGCCCCGTTCTGACTGGCGTTGGACGATCAGGTCTCAAGGTCTCTACCGGCATCTGTAATGCGAAGAGCCCAAGCCCAATTCACAGAAGGCGGCCGGACTCGGTGGAGGCCGCTGCCAACTTCAAGTCAAATCGCATCCGAGAGCTGACGGTCGGCTGTTTGTTGCCTTGCGAAAGGCGGGACTGCGAGAGAGGGAAGGCTGTGTGCCCGGCGGCAACACTCTGCACGTCGGGCGCGGCTGCGGGTGGCAGCGGGGCGAGATAAAGGCGATGGCGTTTCTCGCGTCCTGGGCAGCGTTGTACAACATCATATCGCGGTCGGCCGCGGCTCGTGAAGCCGATTGCCAAGTCAACGCCGTCGCGCTCGTCCCGGAGACGGAAACGGGGCGTGGGGAAGTGCCAGTGTGCTGCCAGCCCTGCGAGGAGGGTAGGTGCGCGTGGAGGAGGGTAGGTGCGCGTGGAGGAGGGTAGGTGCGCGTGGAGGAGGGTAGGTGCGCGTGGAGGAGGGTAGGTGCGCGTGGAGGAGGGTAGGTGCGCGTGGAGGAGGGTAGGTGCGCGTGGGGGAGGTACAACTCTACAGGTCGCGTGGGGGAGGTACAACTCTACAGGTGCTGTAGAGTTGTACCTCCCCACGCCCACCTACCCTCCCAAAGCCTGAGTGGTACCTCCCCCACGCGCACCCTCCCAAAACCTGAGTGGTACCCTCCCCCACGCGCACAAACCCTCCCCCACGCGCACAAACCCTCCCCCACGCGCACAAACCCTCCCCCACGCGCGCCTACCCTCCCAAAACCTGAGTGGTACCCTCCTCCACGCGCTCCCAAACTACCGTATGCAGCGTAGGTGTGTGTACCTCATGATCAGACAACGACAAGTGGGCACCAAACATGGAAGCAGTGCGGGCTACGATCCGTTACGCGTTAGCAACAGGGCGACTGGAGAACACGCGGCATTGATGGGTCCTTGCCGGACCAACCATTCATTCACTACTAACCCTTCGCACATCACCCGTGCATTCAACAACAGGCATCGCTTCAGCCGCCGTAGATAGGACTCTGAACACTTGGAGAATCACCTTCAAGCTTGCTTGTTAATAAAATCACACACGGGAACAGGGCGTCACGACGAACGGGGAAGACAAAGAGCTGGAGATGGAGAAGATGGGCTATTTTGAGACTTGGTCAAGTTTGGAAGCGAACATGTAATTAAGCAGATAGTTGCTCTATTGGCCAGCTGGTCACCGGGCGTAATCAACTAGTGAGTGAGTGTACATCATGGGTGGGCAACTATTATATTCATAATTTAGCTAGTCAATAAATTAAAATAAGAATTTCTGTAATATAAGCTATTGATTTACAGCTTGTATTTTTTATATTATATAGTAGAATAAGCTAAAAAATTAAGCTAAGGTTAAGACTTATAGTAACTTTTTAAATTATTTAAAGAATTATTTACTATATAATATGTATTTTATAAAGTATCAGCTTAAGCCTTTATAAAGGCTAAAAGTTAGCTAGGTCCCCTCTTCTTAAATATATCTCTTTCTTTATATTAAAAGCTAATAAAGGGGCTTTTAGCTTTAAATTAAGGGCTATATTAATTTAAGCTATTAGCTAAAAAAGAAGGTTTTCTTAAGTGATTAAAGACTTATATTAAGTTTATAGGCCCTTTAAATAAAAGTAGTATTATTCTAGCGCTACATCTCTAATCTTTAAGGGGTTAATAATAACTTAAAGAGAGGTTTTAAGTTAAGACGACCTTAAGACGTAATAATTAAGAAATAATATATTATAGCCTAATTATAATATATCTTATTTATAAAAAGAATATTAATTAGCTTTTAATAATATTTCTAGGGACTAGACTTTGTATAAAGCTATAATGTATTAGCCTATTAGGCTAGTTTAACTAGAGGGCTTATATAATACTAAGAGCATAAGGAGGAGCATTTGCCTTAGTAGCTTAAGCTCTTTAAGCTTTAGTCTAGCTGCCCCCATACTATATAAGCCTTTACCTTCTTTCGTAACTTATTAATATAAGCAAGCCTATCGCTATTATAAAAGCTCTTTTAAATAATAGCTATTAATATTCTAATTATTAAGATAGTTATTATTAACTCAAAAACCTTCTTAAATATATTATAGAAGGTTATTAATATTATAACAATACTATAATTATTGAGGCTACAAATATATCTTTTTTATATAAAAATATTTTAATATTAATTATATATCTCTTAAAGGTATTAAAAAAAGGGGATATTTAATCCTTAATCTAAAAAAGATATTACATAATATTATTATACTAGCTAATATTATCTAAATATATTTAAATACCTTAAATAAAAAAATATACAAGAGAAATTAGACCTTTATTATCTTATAATTAATATTATATTTTAAGAATTAAATATAAACTAAATTAAGCCTTAGCTATACTCCTTAGAGACCTTCATTTCTTTGAATACTTACTTAAAAAAGGATATTTCATTAGCTTTATTATTATTATTATTATTATTATTATTATTATTATTATTATTATTATTATTATTATTATTATTATTATTATTATTATTATTATTATTATTATTATTATTATTATTATTATTATTATTATTATTATTATAATATATAGCTATTATATAGAGCTACTATTGTTATATATATAAAGCTAACCTTATATTAGGCTAGCCCCTTAGACTATTGGCGAGATAATAAGTATAGATATCCTATATTAGCTGTATTAGCTAGATGCTACTTCTGCTTCTATAGAGAGTGCTTTCTCTATTAGTAATAATATAGTTACGCTAGGTTAGACCCTAAGTAAGTTAGTAAGATAGTTCTATTAAAACTAAATCTCTCTAATAAATACTTAAATCATTTAAAAGCAAATATTAATATAAATACTAATCGCTTATAAGATTCTTAATATATCTTATACTTAAGACTTGCATAGATATTATATTTGCAATCTCTATTATTAATAGACATTCCTCGCTACCTAATTACTATACTATAGAAGGATATAGTTACAGTGCCTATCGGCTATATAGACTTAGATTTTAGTAGGTACCTCGATACCTATCGATCTATATTAAGCTATATCCTTTTTATTAAGAGCGATATAATTAGCTAGTCCTTAAAGAGATAAGAATATATTATAACGTTAATATATAAGGTAGAGTATATCGGCGAGGTAAATACTATAAAGGAAGGCATTTAGCTTTAGTAACTCTTAATACTATAGCCAAAACGCCTATACATTAATATATCTAATATTCTAGGATATCCTAAGCTCCGCTATCGCCCCAACCGAAATAATATAAGCTCATTCTTAAGTATCCTCGCCCTAGCTACTTCTATAGAATATACCTCTAATAATATTAAGCTAAGTACCATTAAGGAGGTATAGTAAAGCTTCTACTAGGATAAGTAGCATAGCGCAATAGAAGAGGAGCTCTATGCCTTATAAGAAAATAATACCTAGAAGCTTATTAAGTCTAAGCCTAATATAAATATCCTTTAGGGTAAATAGGTTTTTAAACTTAAGAGAGGTCTAGATAATTAGATAATGAGGCATAAAGCTAGATAGGTCGTCTATAGCTTTAAGTAGATCCCTAGGGTCGATTTCCTCGATACCTTTATATCGGTAGTTAAGCCGATAACCTATAAAGCGCTATTTGCTATAGTAGCGGCTAATAACCTCAAAATTAAGTAGATAGATATTAAGACTGCTTTTCTCTATAGGACTATCTAGGAAGATATCTATATTAAGTAACTTACTAAATTCGATAATGGAATAGGTTAGGTCTATAAGCTCGATAAAGCTCTTTATAGACTGAAATAAGCACTAAGAGTCTAGTATTATATGCTTACTAACTTTCTTAGCTTTATAGCTATCTCTACTAATTATAGGCTATATATAAAAGATAGGCTCTTCGTTGCTATCTATATGGATGACCTGCTTATTATTAGGAATGATAAAACCTCTATTAAACGACTAAAGGATGCTCTATACCGCTACTTTAAGATATCTAACCTAGGACCATGCTCTTACTACCTTAGAATATATATCCGCAGAAATAGACAAGTATGCACTATTTCTCTCGACTAATAAGGCTACTTATAAAAGATCCTATAGTAATTTAGGATAGATTAATATATACCTGCTTTAATACTAATAGTTAAATATCGACTATAGAAATTAGATCCTAGCTTTTAGTATAACCTAGAGTAAAGAAAACGATACTAGTTAGTAGTTAGCTTATTAATATATCTTATACTTAGCATATAGCTAGACCTTACTTATATAGTCTCTATAGTCAGTCGATACTCTAATAACCTTAATGAATCCTACTAATAGGCAGTTAAATAGATTTTTCGTTATCTTTAAGGAATAAAAGATCTTTATCTCTAGTATTATAGTCTGCTATAACCGCTCTATAGCTACTTAGATATAGACTGGGCAGGAGACCCTAATACCTATCGGTTAACGTCTAGCTATATCTTTAATATAGGCAGCGGGTAGATCAGCTAGTTATCTAAGCGATAGACTATAACTGCTCTCTTGAGCTGCGAGGCTAAGTATATAGGATAGATAAATGCCATAAAGGAAGCTATTTAGCTATATCGGCTCTTTATAGAACTAGGCACCGATCTAGGGGGGACTATAGCTAGACTAGACCACGACTATATAAGTGCTATTATTATCCTCTATAATAATTAAGGCGCTATTGCTCTTATTAAGAACCCTATAAACTATAAGGGTTCTAAATATATTAAAACGTAATAGTACTTTATCCGAGAGAAGGTTAATAGTAGAGAGATATAGCTATAATATATGCCTATATAAGATATAGTAGCAGATAGTCTAACTAAGCCGCTTAGTAAGGATCGCTTCCTAAAGTTCCGGAAATAACTTAGTCTAAGGCAAATACTAGCTAAATAACCCCTCTGCCTAAGAAAGCAGCGAAGAGATAGATAATATAATAAGAGACCTAGCCCTAGTTGACGACGCATGGTTTAGGTAGCTAGCTGCGTGGAAGTAGTGGAAGCTACTATTAACCCCAGCCGAATAGATAATCTAACGCGAGGCTTAAAGGTCCTGTTAAACGGCATATCATAACGTTAGTAACCGCTGCACGGATAAGAGGCATATGGGAGCTTGATGATATGATTACTTAGAAAGTTATCTATACCTGGCTGGGCCGAAGGATAACCCGGTAGAAGGGCGACTATAAGGGAGAAGCAGCTAGCTAGGAGCCGGCCTGCATAGGGACATGCCCTTAAGTAGGAGTGCTAAAATAGGGGTATAAGGGCATATAGCTATACCTATATATAGGCCGGAAAAGGGGTGGTAAGGCGCTATATATAAGATAGAGTAGCTGCCCGCGGCTATAAGGCAGGTAGCTAGATAAGTAATAAGACACCTTTTTAATATTACTAAAAGCCTAAAGATATATAAATATAAGAGGGTATAAAATATAGCTCTAAGATATTAAATAAGCCTAAAGGTTAATAAATTCTCTATATTAATATTTATTAATATAGAATAGAAGATAATAATAGATAGATATATAATATATATATATAATAGGTTATAAATAATATTAAAGGTAGAGTAAATTAGCCTAAAAGAGTATCTATAAAGCTATAAAATAAGTAAATAAATATAAAGGTATTATACCTCTAATATTTAAGTAGCTTATTTTTAGATAAGTCTCCTTATTAAGTTATAGCATTAAAAATATCTAATATCGAGAAACTATTAATATATTAGCCTAGCTATTAAAGGTAAGCTTAATAAATAACTAAAGTTAATAATAAGTTAGAGTCTTTAAAGAAACTAGAAATAAATATCCTTAAGTTCTAAATAAAAGATAAAGCTAATTCCTAGCTATTATTATATTAATAATAAGGAGTTAGGATATCTAGGACTTATTGCTAAAAGAGATAAGCCTAAAGGCTAATATATTTTATATATACCTATATTAAGAGTATAGACTTATACTTAAAGAGATCCTTATAGAGATATAAGATAGTCTTTATTAAAAGTATATTAAAGGGTAGTATTAATCGCTTAATTAATATCTTAATAATATTAATCTAATACCTCTTTACTTAAATAATATTGAGCTTTTATTATAGATTATTTCCTCTTTATTGCTATAAGAATACTTAACTTCTCTATAATAAGGTTAGGGTAATAAGGAAAGGGAGCGCTAATCCTTATTAATATTATAATAATAAAGCGATAATTTATTAAATATAATTAAATCTATAATAATAGCCCTTTAATACCTATCTAATTTTAAGCTACTATAGGAACCTATAGGACTAAAGGTCTAGCTAAAGATTAAGGGGGGGGATATAAGATTCTATATAGAGTGCCTAAATAGGTATTAACTTATAGGTACCTAAGATATAATAGAGGTATATTGTTTTAATAGCGAAGAGTTATTTAATAATATTAAAAAGGATTCCCTTTAATATTAATATATATTAAATAATACTTCTTATCGCTATTAAGGCCTTAATAATACTAAGGTAGATTACTTAAGTATAATAGAGTTTAGGGCCCTATATAGATATTATTATTCTTTTAAGGGTAAAGTATTAATAAATAATCTTTTCCTTAAATATAATAAAGTATACCCCTTATTAAAGTTTCTTTATAAAAGTAATACCTAGAAACTTAATAGACTTTTAAGGTTAGAGTAATATTATATTAATATTAAGGGGAGCCTATAAAAGATTATATTAATAAATAAAGACTATAAATTAATATTTCATTAAATTAAAGATAATTCTATATTATTAAGCCTATAATAGATAAATATTATAGGCTTATTAAAGTATAATATATATCTTAGGTATTATCTTAATAAAGGCTATAATTATAATATTATTAATAAAAGTAATAGAAATTATCTTTATTATTATATTAAGTTTAAAATAAAGAGATATTATATAAAGAATAAAAAGAATAAATAAAAGGGGGGAACCTTAAGGTACTTTATAGTTAATCTAATATATCTCTAACTCTTAGCTATTAAAGTAAAGAGATATAATATAAAAGGGGAAAACCTATTAATATCTAAAAAGAGTATTATAATAATACTTTTTACCTCTTAGATAGAATAGATTTAATCTATAAAGGAATAAAAGGTAGAATTAATAAACTACCTTTATTAATTCCTATATTAAATATTATAAAATAGTCTTATAGATATATATAGCTATAATCTTTTCGATAATCTTATTAATAGTCGCTAAGAATATAATAAGTCGCTAGCTCTTAATATTAAACTTATCTTCTTTATCTAGTTTTAAAATAACTATAGTCTAAATATAATAAAAGAGCTAAGGGAAATATCTTAGCTATTAGCTTATATCTATAATTATAATAACCTTAGTAATAAGTTTATCTTAAAGGCTAATAAATATATTATTTAATATAATATCTATATTAAGTACCTTTTAAGATTTAACCTCCTTTAATATCTTTATAACCTTATCTATCGATATTATCTATAGGATAATAAAGGGAGGTTAGTCTAAGTTAAGATTAGAGAGATTAAGCGCTAATATTAAAAAGAAGGAAGCTATAAATATAGCTACTTTCTCCCTAAAGTATATATATTATCTACTTAATATCTAAGGCGCTAAGATAAGGTTTAATATAGCTATTTATTAGCTCTTAAGGTAGGCCTATTTAGTAATCTTTTAGATCCCTTAACGGTTTTAAGAGAGGTTATAGAGAGTTTAGCGCTAAATAGACTCTTAAGTAGCTTAAATAGTCTACCTTTAAGCCTATTATAACTCCTAAAGTATAATTTAGGTAGCTTTAAAGTAGTTATTTTCTTATATATATTTAATATAGGCTATAATAGCTATTATATCCTATATAGCTAGATTCTATTAGATATTTTATAGGGGCCCTCCCTATAATATTAAGATAACCTTAGAGATAATATCCTTAATAGCCTAAATAAGCTTATAATAATATACCTTAAGCTTAATAAGGCTATTAAGGGGGCTAGGTATTAAAAGCTAGTAAGCCTTAATAGCGAGGTCCTTATAATAGAGTTACCTCTAATAAGGTTATAAGGGTTAGGTATTATAGGCCTTTAAGGCCTATATAATTAGGCCTTAAGGAATATAGTTAGATCTAGCGAGGGGAATATTCTAAAGGAGCTTATAGTAAAGTCTTTCTATAACCTAAAGGAGGTTAATAGTTATAGCGGTATCGTTTTAATATTATATCTTTAACCTTTAAGGAGTTATTAAAGAAAGGTTCTAAGCTAAGATAACCTTAAGGAGCTATTTAAAGCTATAATAAATTCTATTTCTAGGCCCTTAAATAAGGTTATAGAGGTTAAAATTACTAATAAGGATAGTCTAAGGCTAGCCTAAGAGTTAAAGGAGCTTAAAGAATAATAAGGTCTAGGTATAAATAGAGAGGGAAGGTAGTAATAATATATAGATAGATAAGATAGTAATATTTAAGGCTAGGTTAGTCCTAACCTTAATATTATATTAATCTAGAGACATAAAATATTAAAGGATATAAAGTATTAATTAATAATAAATAATTATTTAATAATATAAGTTAATTATAGTAATAATATTATAACTTAAATATCTAAAGTAAGATACTTAATTATTAGTCTATAATAGCTCTTATATATAGATAATATTATATTATTATTAAAGGGCTAAGATAAGATTATCCTGCCTTAAGTTTATATTCTATTATAAGATAGAGAGCCTATTTATAAGGGCGAGTTAGGTAATAATAGGGTAGGTATTAAGTCTTTAATATCTATAGGGTTAGAGCGGTCCTATAGGGGACTAAATTAATTTAGGTTTGCATTCCTTTCGTTATTAATATAAGTATATTTAGGGCTAGGCTTAGTTAGCTTAAGACTAATCTAGGGTTAGGCTATTAAAAGGGGGGTCTTTAAGGTAATATTAGCTACTAGGGGGAAGGTTAGGATTATAATATTTAGGTTCTAAAGGAAAGGGGCGATATTATATTATTAGCTTACTATAATAATAAGGCTAATTAGGTATCCCCTCTTCCTTAGTTATATATTAAGGGAACTATAGCGCTAATTATAAGATAATAAAGGTCTAAGGTTAGGCTATAAAGGTAGTATATATTTTCTCTCTTATATTCTTCTGCTTAAGGTACTTAAGTACCCTTAAGTAATAATAGCTATAGCAATTTATATAATAATACTATATAGAGTTATCCCTAATAGGGTATTTTATATCTCCTTTATCTTAATGCCTCTAAGAGGTATAGAACTAATATTAAGGCGACTTTATATAATATCGAGAGATATATCTAAAGCCCTAATAGTTATAGTATTACTAAAGTATCGATTACTTATAGAAAGGGGAGTAATTAAAGATTATTAAATAGTACTTTAATCCTTAAGTATAGAGATTATTAGCGCTTTTAATTATAGCTAATAAAATAATCGCTATAGAGATTTTCTTAGCCTTTAAGTACTAAGGGATAATAACCTAATATATCTATATCGCTAGGTTAGCCTTTTATAGTATATTAAGGATGGTTACTAGATCTATAATAGCTATCTTAGTAGTTAGAATATTAGTAGCTATTACTTAAAAGAGCTTTATATAGAGTCTAGCTCCTAGGAATACTATTAGAAGCTAATTAGCGCTCTTATTATAGATAAGTTATATAAAGGCTAGGTTATAGTATATTATCTATTAGTCGCTACTCTAAAGTTATTATATTGCCTTAATTAAGTTACTTAATATCGATATATTAATAATATTAATAATATCTTCGCTTAATTAATAGTTATTAGTCTTATAGGAGTTAATAGAGAGGGTAATTATAAGCTTATAAGGGGAGTAAGATATCTTTATTTATATAGTATCGGTTAGATATTAGATTAATATTAGAGTAATGCTATTAGGAGAGTTATTAATAGCATTAATAATATTAACCTTTTTCTTAAAATATATTAAAGAGGCTATATTGATATATTATTAGTCCTCTATTATAGCGATAATATATTTAAGACTAATACGGATAGCCTAGGGGTATTTATATTATTATTATTATTATTATTATTATTATTATTATTATTATTATTATTATTATTATTATTATTATTATTATTATTATTATTATTATTATTATTATTATTATTATTATTATTATTATATTATTATTATTATTATTATTATTATTATTATTATTATTATTATTATTATTATTATTATTATTATTATTATTATTATTATTATTATTATTATTATTATTACCTAATAGAGCCTAGATAGATTATTTAGGGCTAAAGTTAGAAGATTAACTAAAAAAACTTAAAAAGGGAAAAACCTAATCTAAAGGTTAGATATAAGTTAATATAGTCTTATAGGGAATAAGGATTAGTCTTATTATCGATATTATACACCTAAGGTTATAGCTTAGGAAAATAATTAATAGGCTCTCTCTTTATTAAGAATATAAATTTTATCCTAATATTAAAAATACCTAAGTTTTCTAGAGTCTTAATATTAATCTAAATATATTCTACCTTTAGGTAGAATATACCCTATCTATTAAGTCTATTAGTTTAGTATTATTAATAATAGGTAGGTCTTAATCTCTATTTAAATATACCTTTACTTATTAAAATATATTTATTTAAATACTCTTAAAGTCCTAATATTAGTTTAAATATATTCTACCTTTAGGCTAAATATACCCTATCTATTAGATCTATTAGCTTAATATTATATATAATAGGTAGGTCTTAATCTCCTATTAAATATATCTTTACTTATTAGAATATATTTACTTAAATATTCTTAAAGTCTTAATATTGATCTAAATATATTCTACCTTTAGGCTAAATATATCCTATCTATTAGGTCTATTAGCTTAATATTATATATAATAGGTAAGTCTTAATTTCTTATTAAATATATCTTTATTTATTAAAATATATTTATTTAATTACTTTTAAAGTTTTAATATTAATTTAAATATATTCTATCTTTAAGTAAAGTATACTTTATTTTTAGCTAAGTATTAAATTAAAGGTATTAAATATAGGTATTAGCTAAGTAGCTATTAATAGCCCTATTAGCTAGCTATTAGCTGCCTATTTACCTAGCTATAAAAACCCCTGCTCTCTCTTTTGTACTCTTTCTTTTCTTTCCCTCTTTATCTCTTATTATCTCCTCCTATTAATAAGTCCTATTTATCTTAGCTACCTTATTACTTTATATTAGGTAGCTAGCGCTAGGATATTTATTTAATCTTATAGTAATCTCTAGCTAACCTCTATTATAATATATTAATTCTCCTCTACCTATTATTTCTCTTTTTAATAATAATAATAATAATATTAATAATATCTTTATACCTTTATTATTATTATTAAGATACTTACTTATATTAAGATAGTAATAGATACTATAAGTCTTCTTTACCTTAGTCTAATATAATATTAATATTATTAAGATATTAAGGAGTGAGAGTAAATACTTTAAGTATAGTTACTATATTAGTATTAAGACTACTAAATATCTATATTATTAGCTATATAAGGGACTATATCTTTAAGTAAGTTTACCTTAATATTAAGCTAACCTTAAATTAAGTATTAATTAATATTAGGTTTTTAATATAATATTAGAGGTATTTAATATATAAAAAATATTAAAGACTAATTAATAGATTATATTAGATAAAGTTATAGCTAATAAGCTATATAAAGAGGAGCTTAAGCTTCTCGCTAAGAATATAGCTAAATATAAGGTTAAGGTAATTAAGATTGCCTATAAGCCTATTCCTATAAATAGGACTTATTATATTAGTCCCTATATTATTATTATAATAGCTTTCCCTTCCCTTAATAAAGATTAAAAGCTAATAAGTTCTTAAGATATTATTATATTAATATTAGTTATTAATTATAATAAATTAAGATTAAGTCTAATAATAATAATAATAACCTTATTATTATATTAACCTTAATAATACCTTTATATTATTATTTCTATCCCTACTTTATCCCTATTATTATTATTAATAATAATAAGTCTAAGATTAAGGTACCTTATATTAAGGTTAGTAATAGTTTATATATAGAGGTTTATATACTTAATCTAGCTATTATTATTAATATTAATTCAATTAAGTAAGGAATAAGTAGTATATTAATAGCGCGCTAATAGTTAATAGCTATATTAGCTTAATATTAATAATATAATAGAGGGAGATAATAATAGCAATAGAATATAATTATATTACTAAAAGCCTAAAGATATATAAGTATAAAAGGGTATAAGGTATAACTAGCTCTATAATATTAAATAAGCCTAAAAGTTAATAAATTCTCTATATTAGTATTTATTAATATAGAATAGAGGATAATAATAGATAGATATATAATATATATATATAATAGGTTATAAATAATATTAATTAAATAAAATAAGTCTACCTAATATTATAATAATATCTATTAAACCTAAAAGAATATCTATAAAGCTATAAAATAAGCGAATAAATATAGAGGTATTATACCTTTAATATTTAAGTATTATTATTAGCTCTTTATTAAGTTATAAGACTAGAAATATCTAATATTAAGAAACTATTATTATATTAGCTTAATTATTAGAGGTAAGCTTAATAAATAGCTAAAGTTAATAATAAGCTAGAGTCTCTAAAGAAGCTAGAGATAAATATCCTTAAGTTTTAAGTAAAAGATAAAGAGATATTTAGCTAATTCTTAGCTATTATTATATTAATAATAAAGAATTAGGATATCTAAGACTTATCGCTAAAGGAAGTAAGCCTAAAGGCTAATATATTTTATATATATCTATATTAAGAATATAGACTTATATTTAAAGAGATCCTTATAGAGATATAAGATAGTCTTTATTAGAAATATATTAAAGGGTAATATTGATTATCTAATTAATATCTTAATAATATTAGTCTAATATCTCTTTACTTAAATAATATTAAGCTTTTATTATAAGTTATTTCCCTTGTATTATTATAAAAGGGCTTAACTTCTTTATAATAAAGTAAGGGTAATAAAGAAAGGGAGTATTAATCTTTATTAATATTATAGCAATAAGGTAATAATTTATTAAATATAATTAAGTCTATAATAATAGCCCTTTAATACCTATCTAACTTTAAGCTATTATAGGAACCTATAAGACTAAAGGTCTAGCTAGAGATTAAAGGGGGGGATATAAGATTCTATATAAAGTACCTAAATAGGTATTAACTTATAGGCGCCTAAAATATAATAGAGGTATATTTTTCTAATAGTAAGGAGTTATTTAATAATATTAAAAGGGGTTCCCTTTAATATTAATATATATTAAATAATATTTCTTATTATTATTAAGGCTTTAATAATATTAAAGTATCTAGATTACTTAAATATAATAGAGTTTAAGGCCTTATATAGATATTATTATTCTTTTAAGGGTAAAGCGCTAATAAATAATCTTTTCTTTAAATATAATAAGATATATCCCTTATTAGAGATTCCTTATATAAATAATACTTAGAAACTTAATAGACTTTTAAAGTTAGAGTAATATTATATTAATATTAAGGGGAGCCTATAAAAGATTATATTAATAAATAAAGACTATATATTAATATTTTATTAAATTAAAGATAATTTTACATTATTAGGCCTATAATAAATAGATATTATAGGCTTATTAAAGTATAATATATATCTTAAGTATTATCTTAATAAAGGCTATAATTATAATATTATTAATAAAAGCAATAGGAATTATCTTTATTATTACTTTAAATTGAAAATAAAGGGATATTATATAAAGAATAAAAAGAATAAATAAGAGGGGGGAACCTTAAGGTATTCTATAGTTAATTTAATATATCTCTAACTCCTAGCTATTAAAGTATAGAGATACTATATAGTTAATAAGATGTAAATAGAGCTAGTAAAGTAACTAAAGGGGAAAGCTTATTTTTTAAAGTATATTAATAAGCTAAATATAATAGATAATATTAAATATATTATAACCTCTATCGTTAATTTAAGTCTTTTATCTATAGTAGCCCGAAACTATTACTAAAATATAAATTAATACTTCTATATGATTTAATACCCTCGATTATACCTAAAGATTATAGTATAGTTAAGGGGACGACCCTATAGAGGTTAGGGTAATATTAGGAGGCAATCTATAATAAGAACCTTACCTCTATTATTAGGAGCCTTATATATGCCCCCTTATTAATAACTTAGCAACTACTATTTATTAATAGCTAGACTTTAACTCCTAGACTTATTAAGGACTTTAAGAACTTATGCTAATACTGCGAAAATGCCCCCTAGGCTATCCTTATTAGTCTTAAATATATCGCTATTATAATAGAAGACTAATAATATATTAATATAGCCTCTTTAGTATACCTTAAGAAGAAAGTTAATACTATTAATAGCTATCCTAATAGTATTACTCTAATATCAATCCGATACCTAATAAATACTATATTAATTAAACCCTCTTACTCCCCTTATAAGCTTATAATTACCCTCTCCGCTAACTCCTATAAGATTAATAACTACTAATCGAGTAAGGATATTATTAATATTATTAATACTATAATATTAGGTAGCCTTATTAAAGCTATATAATAACTTTAGAGCAGCAACTAATAGATAATATATAATAACCTAAATATAATATAATTAGCTCCTAATAGTATTCCTAGGAGCTAGAGTCTATAAGAAACTCTTTTAGGTAGTAGCTATTAATATTCTAACCGCTAAGATAGCTATAACTAACCTAAGAACCCTCCTTAATGCGATATAGAAGGTAAACCTAATAATATAAATATATTAGGTTATTATTCCTTAGTATTTAAAGGCTAAGAAAATCTCTATAGCGATTATTTTATTAGCTATAATTAAAGGCGCTAATAACCTCTATATCTAGGGATTAAAGTATTAATTAATAATTTTTAATTACTCCCTTTTCTATAAGTAGTTAATACTTTAGTAATATTATAACTATTAAGGCTTTAGATATATCTCTCGATACTATATAATATCGCTATATTATTAGTTCTATGCCTCTTAGAGGTATTAAGATAAAGGGGATATATAATGCCTAATTAGGGAAGACCGTATATAGTATTATTATATAAATTACTATAACTAGCTAGTATTACTTAAGTATATTTAAGCACCTAAAGTAAAGGAATATAAGGATAAAGTTATATACTACCTTTATAGCCTAACCTTAGACCTTTATTATCTTATAGGTACTATAATTCTAAGGTTTAGATACTAGCTAGACTAGACCCCTATTATTATCCCCTTAGACCTATATCTCCCTAAACCCCTAATTAAGGAAGAGAGGATAGCCCTCTAGCCTTATAACTAGCTAATAGGGTAATATTACTTTATTCCTTAGCTTAAATATTAAGGTCCTAACTTTCCCTTTAATAACTAATAGCCTAACTATAAATAGTGCCTAAATCTTAAGGGGCTAGCCTAGAATATATTTATATTAATAATATAAGGAAGGCAGACTTAAATCGATTTAGCCCTCTTTAGGAATACTCTAATGCTATAGATAAGGATTCCTTACTTACCTTATCCCCTAAATTACCTATATAAGTAGGCTCTCTATCCTATAATAGAATATAAACCTAAGGTAAGATAATCTTATTTTAGCCCTTTAATAATAATATAATATTATCTATATATAGAAGCTACTATAGACTAATAATTAAATATCTTACTCTAGATACTTAAGTTATAATACTATTATTATAATTAATTTATATTATTAGGTAATTATCTATTATTAATTAATACTTTATATCCTTTAATACTTTATATCTCTAGATTAATATAATATTAAGGTTAGGATAGACTTAGCCTTAAGTATTATTATCTTCTCTATCTATATATTATCGCTACCCTCCCTTTCTATTTATACTTAGACCTTATTGCTCCTTAAGCTCCTCTAACTTTTAGGCTAACTTTAGACTATCCTTATTAATAACTTTAACCTCTATAACCCTATCTAGGGGCTAGGAGATAGAATTTATTATAGCTCTAGATAGCTCCTTAAGGTTATTTTAATATAGAACCTTTCTCTAATAACTCCCTAAAGGTTAAAGATATAGCATTAGAATAATATCGCTATAACTATTAACCTCCTCTATGTTATAAAAGGACTTTATTATAAGCTCCTTTAAGATATTCCCCTCGCTAAGTCTAATTATATCCCTTAGGGCCTAATTATCTAGGCCCTAATGGCCTTTAGTATTTAACCCTATAACCTAGCTAGAAGTAGCTCTAATATAAAGACCTTACTATTAAGGCCTAACGTACCCCACAAGCGAGTGAAACACACAAGCGAGTGAAACACTTCAAAATCCCATACAAATCACCGTTTTCAACACCCATGCAAAAACCGCCAATTTTAGATAAAAATTGACAATATTTTCAAAATGCATTAACCTTGACGTAGTAGTTATATGTGAATTTTCTGGGATTTTATCAATTTTTATTTGGAGAGATATTTCTAATTCTCGGTTATAAGAATATCTTATAACGAAGTTTCTCAATAGTAGCTGTAAAAGAATTATATAAAATCATAGAAAAATAGTAAAGTACTATTATAAACACAGGTAATCTACAGCTACAGTATCGTCGATTTTTATTCAGAATTTGCGGGTTTTGCATGGGTGTTGAAAACGGTGATTTGTATGGGATTTTGAAGTGTTTCACTCGCTTGTGTGTTTCACTCGCTTGTGGGGTACGTTATTAGCTTTTAATATCTAGCCCCCTTAATAGCCTTATTAAGCTTAAGGTATATTATTATAAGCTTATTTAAGCTATAAAGATATTATCTCTAAGGTTATCCTAATATTATAGGGAGGGCCCTTATAAAATACCTAATAGAATCTAGCTATATAGGATATAGTAGCTAATATAGCCTATACTAAATATATATAGGAAAATAACTACTTTAAAGTATCCTAGACTATACTTTAAGAATTATAATAGGCTTAAAGGTAGACTATTTAGGCTATTTAATAATCTATTTAGCGCTAAACTCTCTATAACCTCTCTTAAAACCCTTAAGGGATCTAAAAGATCGCTAAATAGGCCTACCTTCAAAGCTAATAGATAGCTATATTAAACCCCATCTTAGCGCTTTAAATATTAAATAGATAATATATATACTTTAGGGAGAAAGTAGCTATATTTATAGCTTCTTTCTTCCTAATATTAGCGCCTAATCTCTTAGACTTTAACTTACTAATATTAGACTAACCTTCCCTTATTATCCTATAGATAATATCGATAGATAAGGTTATAAGGATATTAAAGGAGGTTAGGTCCTAAAAGGCGCCTAATATAGATATTATATTAAATAGTATACTTACTAGCCTTTAGGATAAACTTACTATAAGGGTTATTATAATTATAGATATAAGCTAATAGCTAAGGTATTTAAATAAAGAAGATAAGTCTAATATTAAAAGCTAATAACTTATTACGCTCTTAATAACTATTAATAAGATTATCGAAAAAATTATAGCTATATATATCTATAATATAGCTAAGATATTAGGATTACTTTATAATACTTAATATAGGAATTAATAAAGTAATCTATTAACTCTACCTTTTACTTTTTTATAGATTAGATCTATTCTATCTAAGAGGTAAAAGGCATTATTATAATACTCTTTTTAGATATTAATAATATATTTAATATTATCTATTATATTTAGCTTATTAATATATTCTAAAGAATAGGCTTCCCCCTTTAATTACTTTACTAGCTCTATTTATACCTTATTAACTATATAATATCTCTATACTTTAATAGCTAAGAGTTAGAGATATATTAGATCGATTATAAAGTACTTTAAGGTTCCCCCCTCTTACCTATTATTTTTATTTTTTATATAATATCCCTTTACTCTAAACTTAAAGTAATAATAAAGATAATTCTTATTACCTTTATTAATAATATTATAATTATAGCTTTCGCTAAGATAATACCTATTATACTTTAATAAGCCTATAATATTTATTTATTATAGGCTTAATAATATAAAATTATCTTTAACTTAGCGAAATATTAACTTATAGTCTTTATTTATTAATATAATCTTTTATAGGCTCTTTTTAATATTAATATAATATTGCTCTAACCTTAAGAGTCTATTAAGTTTCTAAGTATTACCTTTATAAAGAAACTTTAATAAAGGGTATACCTTATTATGCTTAAGGAAAAGATTATTTATTAGCGCTTTACCCTTAAAAGAATAATAATATCTATATAAGGCCCTAAACTCTATTATACTTAAGTAATCTACTTTAGCGTTATTAAAGCCTTAATAGCAATAGGAAGTATTATCTAATATATATTAATATTAAAGGGAACCCTTTTTAATATTACTAAATAATTCCTTATTACTAAAAAAATATACCTTTATTATATCTTAGGCGCCTATAAGTTAATACCTATTTAGGCACTCTATATAAAATCCTATATCCCTCCCCTTAATCTCTAGCTAGACCTTTAATCCTATAGGTTCTTATAATAGCTTAAAGTTAGATAGGTATTAAAGGGCTATTATTATAGACTTAATTATATTTAGTAAATTATTGCTTTATTGCTATAATACCGATAAGGATTAGCGCTCCCCTTCCTTATTACCTCTATTTTATTATAAAGAAGTTAAGCCCTCTTATAATAATAAGGGGGAAATAACCTATAATAGAAGCTTAATATTACTTAAATAAAGAGATATTAGATTAATATCGCTAAGATATTAATTAAATAACTAATATTACCCTTTAATATACTTTTAATAAAGACTATCTTATATCTCTATAAGGATCTCTTTAAGTATAAGTCTATATTCTTAATATCGGTATATATAGAATATATTAGCCTTTAGGCTTACTTCCTTTAATATAATAATAGCTAGGAATTAGCTAGATATCTCCTTATCTTTTACTTAGAACTTAAAGATATTTATCTCTAGCTTCTTTAGAGACTTTAGCTTATTATTAACTTTAGCTATTTATTAAGCTTACCTTTAATAGCTAGGCTAATATATTAATAATTTCTTAATATTAGATATTTCTAGTCTTATAATTTAATAAAGAGACTTATTTAAAAATAAGCTAATAATAATACCTAGATATTAGAGATATAATACCTCTATATCTATTTACTTATTTTATAGCTTTATAGATATTCTTTTAGGTTTAATAGATATTATTATAATATTAGATAGACTTACTCTATTATTTATAACCTATTATATATATATATTATATATCTATTTACTATTATCCTTTACTCTATATTAATAAATATTAATATAGAGAATTTATCGACCTTTAGGCTTATTTAATATCTTAGAGCTATACCTTATACCCTCTTATACTTATATACCTTTAGGCTTTTAATAATATAATTTTATTCTATTGCTATTATTATCTCCCTTTACTATATTACTAATATTAGGCTAATATAGCTATTAACTATTAGTATATTATTAATATATCGCCTATTCCTTACCTAATTTAATTAATATTAATAATAATAGCTAGATTAAGTATATAAACCTCTAGTTATATATAAACTACTATTAACTTTAATATAAGGTACCTTAATCTTAGATTTATTATTATTAATAATAATAATAAGGATAGGGTAGGGGTAGAGATAATAATATAAGGGTATTGCTAAGGTCGATATAATAATAAGGTTATTATTATTATTATTAGACTTAATCTTAATCTATTATAGTTAATAACTAATATTAATATAATAATATCCTAAGAATTTATTAGCTTCTAATCTTTATTAAGGGAGGGGAAAGCTATTATAGTAATAATATAAGGATTAATATAATAAGTCCTATTTATAGGAATAGGCTTATAGGCAATCTTAATTACCTTAACCTTATACTTAGCTATACTTTTAGCGAGGAGCTTATACTCCTCCTTATATAGCTTATTAGCTATAACCTTATCTAATATAATCTATTAGTTAGTCTTTAATACTTCCTATATATTAAATACCTTTAATATTATATTAAAAACTTATTATTAATTAATACTTAATCTAAAGTTAGCTTAATATTAAAGTAAACTTATTTAAAGATATAATCCTTTTTATAGCTAATAATATAGATATTTATTAATCTTAATATTAATATAATAACTATACTTAAAGTATTTACCCTCTCTTTATTAAAGGGGGTAATATAAATAAGGAAACTTAAACTCTTTAATATTATATTAGATTAAGATAGGAGAGACTTATAGTATCTATTACTATCTCTATATAAGTAGGTATCTTAGCGGTAATAATAAGGGCATAAAGATATTATTATTATTATTATTATTATTATTAAGAGGAGATATAATAGGTAAGGGAGAATTAATATATTATAATAGAGGTTAGCTAGAGATTATTATAAGATTAAGTAGATATCTTAGCGCTAGCTACCTAATATAAAGTAATAAGGTAGCTAAGGTAAGTAAGACTTATTAATAAGAGGAAGTAATAAAAGATAGAGAGGGAAAGAAAAAAAAGAATAAAAGAGAGAGAGAGGAGGGGTTTTTATAGCTAAGTAGGTAAGTAGCTAATAGCTAGCTAATAGGGCTATTAATAGCTACCTAGCTAATACCTATATTTAATACCTTTAATTTAATACCTAGCTAAGAATAGAATATACTTTACTTAAAGGTAAAGTATATTTAGATTAATATTAGAACTCTAAGAGTAATTAAATAAATATACTCTAATAGGTAGAGGTATATTTAATAAGAGACTAAGACCTACCTATTATATATAATATTAAGCTAATAGACTTAATAGATAGGGTATACTTAGCTTAAAGGTAGAGTATACTTAGATTAATATTAAGACTCTAGGAATATTTAAGTAAGTATACTTTAATAAGTAAAGGTATACTTAAATAGAGACTAAGACCTATTTATTATTAATAACGCTAAACTAATAGACCTAATAGATAGGGTATACTTTACTTAAAGGTAGAGTATATTTAGACTAATATTAGGACTCTAGAAAACTTAGGTACTTAAGAGACCCCTCTAATATTAGGATAAAATTTACATTCTTAATAGGGAGAGAGCCTATTAACTTTTTTCCTTAGCTATAACCTTAAGTATATAGTATTAATAATAAGACTAATCCCTATTCCTTATAAGATTATATTAACCTATATCTAACCTTTGGACTAGGTTTTTCCCTTTTTAGGTTTTCCTAGTTAATCTTTTAACTTTAGCCCTAGATAGTCTATCTAGGCTCTATTAGGGTAATAATAATATTAAATATATTATTAATATCTAAAAAGAATATTATAATAATACCTTTTACCTCTTAAATAAAATAGATCTAATCTATAAAGGAATAAAGAGTAAAGTTAATAAACTACCTTTATTAATTCCTATATTAAGTATTATGAAATAGTCCTATTAGCTCTTAATATTAAATTTATCTTCTTTATTTAATTTTAATATAATTATAATTTAAATATAATAAAAGAGCTAGGGGAAATACCTTAGCTATTAGCTTATATCTATAATTATAATAACCTTTAAAATAAATTTATCTTAAAGGCTAATAAATATATTATTTAATATAATATTTATATTAAGTATCTTTTAGGATCTAACCTTTTTTAATATTTTTATAACCTTATCTATTAATATTATCTATAGGATAATAAAGGGAGGTTAATTTAATATTAATAAGTTAAGGTTAAAGAGATTAAGCGCTAATATTAAAAAGAAAGAAGCTATAAGTATAGCTACTTTCTCCCTAAAGTATATATATTATTTACTTAATATTTAAAGCGCTAAGATAAGGTTTAATATAGCTATCTATTAGCTTTTAAAGTAAGCTTATTTAATAATCTTTTAGATCCCTTAATGGTTTTGAGGGAGATTATAAAGAGTTTAATACTAAATAGACTATTAAATAGCCTAAATAGTCTACCTTTAAGCTTATTATAACTCTTAAAGTATAGTCTAAGAAGCTTTAAAGTAGTTATTTTCCTATATATATTATTTAATATAAGCTATAATAGCTATTATATCTTATATAGCTAGATTCTATTAGGTATTTTATAGGGGCCCTCCTTATAATATTAAGATAACCTTAAAGATAATATCTTTAATAGCCTAAATAAGCTTATAATAATATACCTTAAGCTTAATAAAGCTATTAAAGGGGCTAGGTATTAAAAGCTAATAGGCCTTAATAATAAGGTCCTTATATTAGAGCTACTTCTAGCTAGGTTATAAGGGTTAAGTATTATAGGCCCTTAAGGCCTAGATAATTAGGCCCTAAAGGATATAGTTAGACTTAGCGAGGGGAATATCTTAAAGGAGCTTATAGTAAAGTCCTTTTATAACCTAAAGGAGGTTAATAATTATAATAGTATTATTCTAATATTATATCTTTAACCCTTAAGGAGTTATTAAAGAAAGGTTCTATATTAAAATAACCTTAAGGAGCTATTTAAAGCTATAATAAATTCTATCTCTTAGCCCCTAAATAGGGTTATAAAGGTTAAAATTATTAATAAGGATAGTCTAAAGTTAGCCTAAGAGTTAAAGGAGCTTAAAGAATAATAAGGTCTAGATATAAATAGAAAGGGAAGGTAATAATAATATATAAATAAAGAAGATAATAATATTTAAGGCTAGGTCTATCTTAACCTTAATATTATATTAATCTAAAGATATAAAGTATTTAAAGATATAAAATATTAATTAATAATAGATAATTACTTAATAATATAAATTAGTTATAATAATAATATTATAATTTAAATATTTAAAGTAAGATATTTAATTATTAATCTATAATAGCTCTTATATATAGATAGTATTATATTATTATTAGAAAGCTAAAATAAGATTATCTTATTTTAGGTTTATATTCTATTATAGGATAGAGAGCTTACTTATATAAGTAATTTAGGGGATAAGGTAAGTAAGGAATCCTTATCTATAGTATTAAAGTATTCCTAAAGAGGGCTAAATCGATTTAAGTCTACTTTCTTTATATTATTAATATAAATATATTTTAAGCTAGCCCCTTAAGATTTAAATACTATCTATAGATAGCCTATTAGTTAAGGGGTCTTTAAGGTAATATTAGTTACTAAAGGGAAAGTTAAGACCTTAATATTTACGCTAAGGAATAAAGTAATATTACCCTATTAGCTAATAGTAATTATAAGGCTAGAGGGCTATCCTCTCTTCCTTAATTAGGGGTTTAAAGAGATATAGGTCTAAGGGGATAATAATAAGGGTCTAGTCTAGCTAATATCTAAACCTTAGAACTATAATACCTAAGGTTAGGCTATAAAGGTAATATATAACCTTATCCTTATATTCCTTTATTTAAGGTACTTAAGTATATTTAAGTAATATTAGCTATAGTAATTTATATAATAATACTATATAGGGTCTTCCTTAATTAAGTATTATATATCCCCTTTATCTTAATACCTCTAAGAGGTATAGAATTAATAATATAGCGACTTTATATAGTATTAAGAGATATATCTAAAGCCTTAATAATTATAATATTACTAAAGTATTAATTACTTATAGAAAGGGGAGTAATTAAAAATTATCGATTAATACTTTAATCCCTAAATATAGAGATTATTAGCGCCTTTAATTATAGCTAATAAAATAATCGCTATAGAGATTTTCTTAGCCTTTAAATACTAAAGGATAATAACCTAATATATTTATATTATTAGGTTTGCCTTCTATATTATATTAAGGAGGGTTCTTAAGTTAATTATAGCTATCTTAGTAATTAGAATATTAATAGCTATTACCTAAAAGAGTTTCTTATAGACTTTAGCTCTAGGGAATACTATTAGGAGCTAATTATTACTCTTTTTATAAATAAGCTATGTTATATTTAAGTTATTATATATTATCTATAGTCGCTACTTTAAAGTTATTATATAGCTTTAATAAGGCTACTTAATATTATAGCATTAATAGCATTAATTATATTTTTGCTTAATTAATAATTATTAATCTTATAGGAGTTAGTAAATAGGGTAATTATTAGCATATAAGGGGAATAAGAGGGTTTAATTAATATAATATATATTAGGTATTAAATTAATATTAAAATAATATTATTAAGATAGTTATTAATAATATTAATAATATTAATTTTCTTTTTAAGATATATTAAAGAGGCTATATTAATATATTATTAGTCCTTTATTATAATAATAATATATTTAAGACTAATAAAGATAGCCTAAGGGGTATTTATATAGTATTAATATAAGTTCTTAAAGTCCTTAGGAATTAAGGTCTAGCCTCTATTAGGTAATAGTTATTAGTTTATTAATAAGGGGGTATATAAGGCTCTTAATAATAGAGGTAAGGTTCTTATTATAGATTGCCTCCTAATACTACCCTAACCTCTATAGGGTTATCCCCTTAACTATACTATAATATCTAGGTGCAATCGAGGGTACTAAATCGCATAGAAGTATTAATTTATATTTCAGTAATAGTTTTAGGCTATTATAGATAAAAGACTTAGATTAGTTATAAAGGTTACCTTATAAATATTAATATTATATTAGATTAAGGTAAGGGAGACTTATAGTATCTAATATTATCTCTATATAAATAGGTATCTTAATAATAGCGATAAAGGTATAAAGATATTATTATTATTATTATTATTATTAAAAGGAGATATAATAAATAAGGGAGAATTAATATATTATAATAGAGGTTAATTAGAGATTACTATAAGATTAAGTAGATATCTTAATACTAGCTACTTAATATAAAGTAATAAGGTAGCTAAGGTAGATAAGACTTATTAATAAGAAAAGGTAATAAGAGATAGAGAAAGAAAGAAAAGAGTGAGAGAAAAAGGGGTTTTTATAGCTAAGTAAGTAAGTAATTAATAGCTAGCTAATAAGGCTATTAATAGCTATCTAGCTAATATCTATATTTAATACCTTTAATTTAATATCTAGCTAAGAATAAAATATATTTTACTTAAAAGTAAAGTATATTTAAATTAATATTAAAACTTTAAGAATAATCAAATAAGTATACTTTAGTAAGTAAAGGTATACTTAATAAGAGATTAAGACTTACTTATTATCTATAATATTAAGCTAATAGACTTAATAGATAGGGTATATTTAACTTAAAGGTAAAGTATATTTAAATTAATATTAAGACTTTAAGAGTATTTAAGTAAGTATACTTTAATAGGTAGAGGTATACTTAAATAAAGATTAAGACTTATTTATTATTAATAATACTAAATTAGCTAACTTAGCTAATAGGGTATATTTTATTTAAGGGTAGAGTATATTTAGACTATTATTAGGACTCTAAAAAACTTAAATATTTAAGAGACCTTTCTTATATTAGGATAAAATTTATACTCTTAATAGGGAGAGAGCCTATTAATTATTTCCTTAAGCTATATTAAGCTTAGAGCTAATCTCTAATAAGGAAGATAATTAATAGATACTATAGAACTTAGTCTATTAATACTTAAATATAATAACTAAGGGGCTATTATACTTCATAATAACTTAGTTAACTACTAGAAAACTAAGTATATCGATATATAATATTACTTTATATACGAAAGGTAGGCATTAATAAGGTTTCCCTTAACTATATATTAAATAGCATAACTAAGCTACTACCTATGACTAGATTCCTCGCGTTTTATAAGGATTTAAGTCTTATAACCAGGGCTATAAGGATTAATAGGCTATAAAGCTAGTAATAAGGTTACGATAAATTAAGAGACTATATATAAAAGTGAGACCTTAGGCATTAAGTCAAATATATAGGCATCTATAATATAGGATATTATATATATACTATACTAAAGGCAGGGATATATATTTTCAACACTTATTATACTTTTAGCCTTTTAGATTAGCTTTATTTGATCTTTTAGTCTTTCTTTATTAATTATATTAAAACCTTATGGTTTAATAACTAAGAGATATAGCTAATCTACATTTATATAGGAATACTATAAGGCTCTTTACTTTCTTTAATCCTTTTCTATTATATATCTCTATATTACTAATAAAGCTAAAGATAATAATATTAATAGCTTATTTAAGTTAAATATGTAGAATAAAGATATATACTAGGAATAATATTAAGGAAAGTAAGGACCTTTATATAATTCCTATTTCAATTTAAGCTAGTTTTATCTCTTAGCTATTAAATTATAAGATTTTAATATTATTAATTGAGAATAATAAGCTAAAGATATAAAAAATATATAGAGAGTAATTATAAAGGATATTATTTAAAGGCCTTTATAAAATCAAGTTATAATTATTATTATTATTATTATTATTATATTATATAATTTTATTTATTTATTTATTTATTTTATTTATTTATTTATTTATTTATTTATTTATTTATTTATTTTATTTATTTATTTATTTATTTATTTATTTATTTATTTATTTATTTATTTATTTATTTATTTATTTATTTATTTATTTATTTATTTATTTATTTATTTATTTATTTATTTATTTATTTTTTATTTATTTATTTATTTATTTATTTATTTATTTATTTATTTATTTATTTATTTATTTATTTATTTATTTATTTATTTATTTATTTATTTATTTATTTATTTATTTATTTAAAGTAATTATAGCTTAATATAAAAGCCCTAAGATTATTATTAGCGCTTAATTAAGACTAAGTAAGTATGGGCCTATATTAAATATTAGCTATAATATAGAAATATTATATAATAGTTACATTAAGCTGTATCTTAGTTTATATAAAATATTTATTATATAGTCTATAACGTAAATGATAAGCGAGTGACCCAGAGAAGCGAGTGACCCACCCCATAATTCCATACTAAGAACCATTTTCAACCCCCTTGCCAAAACCACCAAAGTTAGATACAAATCTATGATATTTTAGCTATGTGTCAATATTAATACGGTATTGAGACTTTATTTTTCTGGGAGTTTATTTATTTTTATTTAGAGACTTATTTCTAAATCTCGCTTATAAGAATATCTTATAGTGAAGTTTACAGATATTAGCCGTAAAAAAAATAGTATAAAATCATAGAAAAACACTGCAGCACCATTGTAACAGAGCTAATCTAAAGCTAAAATATCGTCGATTTGTATCTAACTTTGGTGGTTTTGGCAAGGGGGTTGAAAATGGTTCTTAGTATGGAATTATGGGGTGGGTCACTCGCTTCTCTGGGTCACTCGCTTATCATTTACGTTATAGACTATATAAAAAGATATAAAAAATCTTTTCCTATATAATATATATACAATATAATATATTATATAACTATATATATATTATATAGCTATTTATTTAGAAAACATTACTTAATAAGAAGGTCTATAAGAGCCTCTTATACTACTAAAATATAAAATATAGCTAATATATAGCTATATAAGCTATATAGAGATAGATAAAAAATATATTACTATAAAGTCTATATGGATAAATATTTATCCGGTACGTACCGGTTTTTATATATACCGGGTAAATATTCATCCGGAAGCTTTATTATAGCGGATGGTCTATTAGACCGATTTTTGCTGTTTCCGGCTAGACTCGGGGTCTTTAGTCTAGTATAAGGTTAGCCACGCTGAATACAGCTGAATTCAGCTATATTCAGCGTGCTGAATTCAGCTATAGAGGCTAGTATTAGACCGACGGAGAGACTATTAGACCGAAGGCCGGGTCTATCTAATTATATATAGGACCTTTCCCTCCTAGTCTAGAGAGGATAGAAGATTAAGAAATTCAATTACCTCTATTATCGTCTTTTATATCCCTATTTCCCTCTTCTCTCTATCTTCTACTGCCTTTATCCCTCCTTCTTATACTATATTATAGTAATGTTTTATAATATATCTAGATATATTGAAAGTAATAATAATATTATAATAGATTTATATCCTCTAAAGTTTTAATATTTATAATTAGGCCTCTTTTATAAAGCCTATTAATATTTAATATTATTTAAAGTTCAGAATAAAGGTAATAATATAATTGACTTTAAGGAATATAGTTTTATATACTAATTTCCTATAAGAAGTTAGTCTAGTCCCCTTAAGCTTAATTAAAGTAAATAATAATAAAATAAGCTCTCTTAATAAAGGAGGCTTTAAGGCTAAATATATATTAGATAGTTAATATCCTATATATACTTTATAGCTACTTCCTAAAATATAATAATAATATTAGAAATATAATATAAAGTAATTGTATTTAGCTTTAATAAAGCTTAATTAAGGGCGTAGATAATATCTTTTATAGACTTATTAATAATATCTAGAGGTTTATCCTAGAGGTAGATTATAGGCTTATAGTTATAAGAATAATAATCTAATAATATTAAGCTAAGAGGCTATAATTTAGGCTTAAGATACAACTGTATTTAATAAGGAAGGTATTATAGAAGTAAGTTTTCTTATTTCTATTATAGAGGTAATATAAATAATTACAAGGTAAAATCTTATTATAGATAATAATACTGTAGCTCTTAACTAAGCTATTAAATTAATACTAATCTTAATAAGGGTTCTTTATTTTATAGCTTAATTCTAAAGGTTTATAATAAGGAACTCTCTTATATTATCTATATAAATACCTCTTATTACTTTGAGGAGGTAATAAAAGCTTAGATATAATATGATATATTTTTCTATTCTTAAATTACCTGTATTCTATTAAAGTAATTAAAAACTATGAAGGTAATCTAATAGTAATAGCTATTATAGCTAACTATATAATACAGTATTTACATAATAATAATAATAATAATAATAATAATAATAATAATAATAATAATAATAATAATAATAATAATAATAATAATAATAATAATAATAATAATAATAATAATAATAATAATAATAATAATAATAATAATAATAATAATAATAATAATAATAATAATAATAATAATAATAATAATAATAATAATAATAATAATAATAATAATAATAATAATAATAATAGTAATAGCTTATCATTAAAAATTATTTAGGCAATAAATTAAATATAAGAATAAGATAATGCTAAATATTTTAATGTGAAGATAATATTGATTATATTCAAAAGAACGTCTATAAAGCTCTAAGTATATACGTATTTTTAAAGAAGTCTCTATAAGATTATAAGACTATAAGCACTTAATATATAGAAACTATTATATTAATAATAAAAATTTAAGATGGATTATTAAAGCTTCAAAGGCTGATATATATGGTTTATATTTATAGACGTCTTTATAGCAGTATAGAGTAATATTTATTAGGCTAACATTTTGATAATATCAAGCTAATATCTCTTTCGATTTAATACCTAGCTAAAAATAAAGTATACTTTACTTAAAGGTAGAATATATTTAGATTAATATTAAAACTCTAAGAGTAATTAAATAAATATATTTTAATAAATAAAGATATACTTAAAAGGAGATTAAGACCTATTTATTATTTATAATATTAAGCTAATAGACTTAATAGATAAGGTATATTTAGCTTAAAGGTAAAGTATATTTAAACTAATATTAAGACTTTAAGAATATTTAAGTAAATATACTTTAATAAGTAAAGGTATATTTAATAAGAGATTAAGATCTAGCTATTATCTATAACGCTAAGCTAATAGACCTAATAGATAGGGTATATTTTACTTAAAGGTAGAATATATTTAGATTCATATTAAGACTTTAAGAATAATTAAGTAAGTATACTTTAATAAATAAAGGTATACTTAAATAGAGACTAAGACTTATTTATTATTAATAATATTAAATTAATAGACTTAATAGATATAATATACTTTACTTAAGGGTAAAGTATACTTAAACTAATATTAGGACTTTAGAAAACTTAAGTATTTAAGAGACCCCTCTTATATTAGGATAAAACTTATACTCTTAATAAGGAGAGAGCCTATTAATTATTTCCCTAAGCTATAACCTTAAGTATATAATATTAATAATAAGACTAATCCCTATTCCTTATAAGACTATATTAACTTATATCTAACCTTTAGACTAGGTTTTTCCCTTATCTTAGGTTTTCCTAGTTAATTTCCTAACTTTAGCCCTAGATAGTCTATCTAGGCTCTATTAGGTAATAATAATAATAATATATATTGCCTCTATATAGATATATAATAGCTAGGGTTATAATTTTAATCTAGACTAAAACTAATAAACTAACTAACTAATTAGTTAGTTAGTTTTAATCTAGGCTTTTATTAGACTAACTAAAAGTAGGTCCTAGACTAACTAACTAAAGGTATATACTAGACTAATTAACTAAGGACTAAAAAAAGGGCCGGACTAACTAACTAACTAAAGGACTAATTAAAGGGACTAATTAGTCTATTCTATTTATAATATATATTATATATTCTTAGTTATATATAATATAATAAATATAATAAATATATATATTATATTTTAAAGCTATAAAGATATTAATATAATATTATATTTAATATTTATAATATTTAAATAACTATATTTCTATAATAAATAAGTATATATATAAGTAATATATATAATAAAATATAATATAATATTATATTAAAAAGATATATAAAGTAACTACTTTTTATAGTCTATAAGTAGCAATATTATATATTAGATAAGCCCTAAAAATAATAAAACTACTATTTATAGCCTTGTAAGATATAATATAATAGCCTATTATAGCTATATTAAAAGAAGGTAAGATAGCTATTATATATATATATATATATAAGTAATAGAGACTATTTTTTATTAAAAAGATATATAAGATAGTTACTTTTCTTAGTCTCTAAGTAGCGATAATAAGACCTAAAAATAATAAAAGTATAATTTATATCTTATTTAGATATAATATAATAGCCTATTATAGCTATTTATAAAGAAGGTAATATAGCTATGATATATATATATAACTATAAGTAATAAGGATTATTTTTTATTAAAAAGATATATAAAATAACTAGTTACTTTTTTAAGTCCTTAAGGAATAGTATTATATATTAAATTAGACCTAAAAATAGTAAAATTACTATTTATAGCTTTTTTAGATATAATATAATAGTATATTTTAGCTATATATATATATATATATAAGTATAATTATAAGCTTACCTCTATAGCTAATCTAAGTCTTTTATCTATAGCGGCCCGAAACTATTATTAAAATATAAATTGATATTTCTATGCGATTTAGTACCCTTAATTATACCTAGAGATTATAGTATAGTTAGGGGGACGACCCTATAGAGGTTGGGGCGGCATTAGGAGGCAATCCGCGATAAGAACCTTACCTCTATCATTAGGAGCCTTATATGCCCCCTTACTGATAACCTAATAACTACTGCCTAATAGAGGCTAGATGTAAGGGGCACGGGGCTTATTCAACCAGAAACGTGCTAGAAACCAACAAATTGATTGCATTGCAGAGAGAAACAGAAAGCTCTCGAGGAGCTGGCTACCTAGCGACATATAGTCGACGCTCAGGGGCAGGCTATGAGACCCTCATTTGGTGGCGTTACCAGCATCGGCGGTAGCCGAATGCACACCAACGGCTCAGCCCGTTACACTAGACCTTAACTCTTAGATTTATTAAGGACTTTAAGAACCTATATTAATACTATATAAATGCCCCCTAGGCTATCCTTATTAGTATCTAATATATCGCTATTATAGTAGAAGACCGATAATATATTAATATAGCCTCTTTAGCGTATCTTAAGAAGAAGGTTAATACTATTAATACTATTAGTAACTATCTTAATAGTATTACTCTAATATTAATTCGATACCTAACCGATACTATATAAATAAAGATATCCTATTCCCCTTACGAGCTTATAATTACCCTCTTTATTAACTCCTATAAGACTAATAACTATTAGTTAAGCGAAGATATTATTAATATTATTAATATATCGATATTAAGTAGCCTTATTAAGGCAATATAATAACTTTAAAGTAGCGACTAATAGATAATATATTATAACCTAGCTTTTATATAACTTATTTATAATAAGAGTATTAATTAGCTCCTAATAGTATTCCTAGGAGCTAGACTCTATATAAAGCTCTTCTAGGTAGTAGCTATTAGCATTCTAACTATTAAGATAGCTATTATAGACCTAATAACCCTCTTTAATATACTATAAAAGGCTAACCTAGCGATATAGATATATTAGGTCGTTATCCCTTAGCGCTTAAAGGCTAAGAAAATCTCTATAGTAATTATTTTATTAGCTATAATCGAAGGCATTAATAATCTCTATACTTAGGGATTAAAGTATTATTTAATAATCTTTAATTACTCCCCTTTCTATAAGTAATCGATACTTTAATAATATTATAACTATTAGGGCTTTAGATATATCTCTCGATATTATATAAAGTCGCCTTAATATTAGTTTTATGCCTCCTAGAGGCATTAAGATAAAGGGGATATAAGATACCCTATAAAGGATGACTCTATATAGTATTATTATATAAATTGCTATAGCTATTATTACTTAAAGGTACTTAAGTGCCTTAAGTAAAAGAATATAAAGGAGAAAATATATACTACCTTTATAGCCTAACCTTAGACCTTTATCATCCTATAATTAGCGCTATAGTTTTAAGGCCTAGATATAAGTTAGATTAAGCCCTTATTATCCTCCTTATAGAACTTAATCTCTTTAAATCCTTAATTAAAGAAGAGGGGATAGCCCTTTAGCCTTATAATTACTATTAGCTAATAAGGTAATATTGCCTTATTCCTTAGTATAAATAATATAGTCTTAACTTTCCCTTTAGTAAATAATATTATCTTAAAGACCCCTTAATTAATAGGCCGATTATAGATAATACTTAAATCCTAAGGGGCTAGCCTAAAATATATTTACTTTAATAATAAAAGGAGGGTAGACTTAAATTAATTTAGTCCCTTATAAGACTACTTTAACCCTATAGATATTAAGGACTTAATACCTACCTTATTATTATTTAACTTACCTTTATAAATAGGCTCTCTATCTTATAATAGAATATAAACTTAAGGTAGGATAATCTTACCTTAGCCTTCTAATAATAATATAATATTATCTATATATAGGAGCTATTATAGACTAATAATTAAGTATTTTGCTTTAGATACTTAAGTTATAATATTATTATTATAATTAATTTATATTATTAAATAGTTATTTATTATTAATTAATATTCTATATTCTTTAATACTTTATATCCTTAGATTAATATAATATCGAGGTTAAGATTAATCTAGCCTTAAGTATTACTATCTTCTCTATTTATATATTATTATTACCCTCTTTCTTTATTTATATTTAAACCTTATTGCTCTTTAAGCTCCTTTAACTCTTAGGCTAGCCTTAGACTATCTTTATTAATAACTTTAACCTCTATAACCCTATCTAAGGGCCTAAGGATAGAATTTATTATAGCTCTAAATAGCTCCTTAAAGTTATCTTAGCCTAGAATCTCTCTTTAGTAATTCCTTAAGGGTTAAAGATATAGCATTAGAACGATATTATTATAACTATTAACCTCCTTTAGGTTATAAAAGGACTTTACTATAAGCTCCTTTAAGATATCCCTCTCGCTAGATTTAATTATATCCCCTAAGGCCTAGTTATATAGGCCTTAAGGGCCTATAATACTTAACCCTTATAACTTTATTAAAGGTAACTTTATTATAAAGACCTTATTATTAAGGCCTATACCTCTTTCTAAGAGACTAGCTATAAAGCACCTCTTTCCGAGAGACTGGCTGTAAAGCACCTCTTTCTAAGAGACCGGCTATAAGTACCTCTTTCTATAGCATAGGCTATAAAGGATAGCATAGGCTATATAACTATAGATACCTTTTCTTATAGGACTATTAGGAATAGCTATAAATATATTTCCTAGCATATAAAGTACCTCTTTCTATATAAATAGTTATGATAGCTATAAGCACCTCTATCTATCTAGTAAGAGACTAGCGAGAATAGACCTTATTAATAGAGGCCCCTATTATAGTGCCGAAAGCTATTAGCTCAAGCTATAACGAGACATATAATTTTACTTACTTTCTATAGGCGCGCTAGATAGGGGTAAAATAGACTTATATAAAAATAGAGAAAAGGGTATATAAAATTAGGGATACTCTATTTATAAAGGTAAGTTAAGTAATAGTAAAATAAGTATTAAGTCCTTAATATCTATAAGGTTAAAGTAATCCTATAAGGGACTAAACTAATTTAAGTCTACCCTCCTTTTATTATTAAAGTAAGTATATTTAAGGCTAGCCTTAGTTAGCTTAAGATTAATTTAAGGTTAGGCTATTAGAAAGGGGTCTTTAAGGTAGTATTAGTTATTAAGAGGAAAATTAGGATTAAGATATTTAGGTTTTAAAGGAAAGGGGCGATATTACTTTATTAGCTTATTATAATAATAAGGCTAATTAAGTATCCCCTCTTCCTTAGCTATATATTAAAGGAGATTAAGTTCTATAAGGAGGACAATAAAGGCCTAATCTAACTTATATCTAGGCCCTAGAATTATAGCGCTAATTATAAGATAATAGAGGTCTAAGGTTAAGCTATAAAAATAATATATATTTTCTCTCTTATATTCCTCTACTTAAGGCATTTAAGTACCTTTAAGTAATAATAGCTAACGTCCGTGCATAGCGAGTGGCCACCCCAGGCGAGTGGCCACCCCCGCTCAGGTCTATGGCATCAATTGCTCCTACGCTACACCACAACGCCTCAAATCAATTAAAATCACTCGTCATCGTTTGAAGAGGACGATGGAATAGCTACTTGGCATGTTCTTGCGTTGTGCCCGCTTTGTCCACAGATGCTACAGCAGCGTTTCTTCTGCGCCGACCCACTTACACGACCTGCATTCTCCTGCATTTCCTGCTTCAGCTGCGAATCGACCTCTCTCTGCATAACTAGGTCCTGTCCTTGACCTAGAGTCATGCTCTGGCTTTCTCGAAGACGTATTTTCTTTGCCCTCCGACGCTTGCTAAGCGTCGCATTCTCCCCTTCGAGCATCCTCATCCTCGCTTCCATTAGGACGAACCGGTGCATAATTCCCTTCGCCCCCTTAGCAAAATGCTCCACGGCTTCGATAATTGACGTCGGAGAGCTTCCCTGATGGCGAGAGATGCGGCCTTTAATGAAATCAGATTGTGAATTGGCTTCTCTGGCGGTTGTGGGCGTCTTGGAGACCCAAGTCTCGGCCCCGCCGTGTGACGTCCCGGGAGGCGTTGGAGTCTTCAATTTCACATCAAGCTTCGACAGGACTGCTGCAGGGTCATGTGGCACAAGTCCAGCTCCTCGGAAGCCCCCCGAATGTTTTCGGGGGTCATTGCTAGCTGGAATGCTGCCAGAAACGCCGGGAAGAAGTCTTCCTTGGTAATGTGTGTTGTACCTGCCTTCATCTTGATCTCAACTTGCCGACCGTACGCTTTCTTCAGCGGGCCAAAGCAACCAACATCAAGAGGCTGGAGTAGATGGGACGAATGAGGGGGCATACAGAGCGTAATGATCTTGTTGTCCTTGCAGTAGAGCTCAAAGTCGACTGAGAGGTGACTTTCATGGCCGTCCAGGACGAGCAGGCGAAATGCGCCCGAAGTCCGGGACTTGGTATGCTCGTTGAAATGCCGAATCCAATCCAGACCAATCTCATTTGTCGTCCAGCCGTTTGGAGACGTTGCGATCCTCCAGTCGCGAGAAATCGCGTCGTCTTGATACCAGGTGGAAAGGTGGTATTTGCCCGAAACGACAATGAACGGTGGGACGCAGAAACCCAGCGCACCGACGCCCTGGATCACTGTAACCCATTCCCGATTGCCAGGCTGCCTCATCTTCACGTTGGAACGTCTTTCCGAGCTGGTGACTACCATGCCCTTGGCGATAACGCCCATCTGGAAACCAGTCTCATCAAAGTTGTACATGTCAACCTCTTGGATGCCGTACTTGGCGACCGTGTTCCGCACAAGGCAAAACCACGCGTTTATCGCGTCCGGATCTTCGCATTGGGCTCTCTTGTAGTCGTACCTGCGAAAGAAACGCGTCCGGAGCTCTGGTTGGCGTTTGACGAAGTTTGAAGCCCAGTTCGCGCCGACGCGTGGCGCGTCGCGGTCGGCCAGAAGGCGATTCGCCATATCTCCAACCTCACTCAGCCGGGGAGGGTAAGATCGCGCACCTAGGTCGAGGACATACTCGACAATGGTCTTTTCTTCCAGCTCCGTCAATTTCGCAGAATTGGGCGGGCTCTCACGTCGGGACGGGGTTCCCTTCTGGCGGCGGCGGAGCGTCGTTCGAGGGACATTATAGATCTTTGCAGCACGCTTAGTACTAAGCCCCGGGTCTTTTTTCATAGCCTGGAGGGCAAGGTTTAATTGATTGTCTTTACATGGCGTCTCCATCGCCGGTTGTTGAGAAAGACGCGTGCGAAGTCAGTGATGCCGCAGAATTGGGCGGGGGTGGCCACTCGCTTGGGGTGGCCACTCGCTTGTGGGGTACGTTAGCAATAAATAAAATATGCTGACACCCTCACCGGAGGTGGGGAGGGTGTAATACAGTCCGAAGGATGTATCTCTATGACATGATATTTCAGACTACTAACACTGGCTGTGTGCTGGTGCTGCATCGAGCGGTGCGTGCGCGACCGGGATATGTTTTGGCCCTCTCAGTGCACTATAGCGACATCATCAAGAAAAAAGAGGTTGGAAGAGTGGCTGCTCAAGTTGCTGTTGCTTGCGCCGATCCTCGTCGCGGACTTTCATCAGAACACCTGCTACTCTGTTAGGAATACTGGAGCCCCCAGGCATGCATAACATGATGGAGTTCTACTTGCCATCAGGCAGTTTCTCATAGTGGAGAGACGCCCGTTCAAAAGGCGTGTCGATCATTAGGCCCTCCAATGTCTTGACCCTGGAGACTGCAACATAGCTGAGCCCAGTCTGGAAGTCACGTTCAGACAAATCGGTCACCATTTTGTCCACTGTGATGCTCTGTGACTTGTGAACCGTAATGGCATATGATGCCATGAGTGGGAACTGCGTTCGGGTACAGGCGGACGCCCCAAGAAAGAAGTCGCGCTTCACTGGGAGTATGGGCACTACCTCGCGCCCATCATCAGTGGTTAGATACGATGGCCCGGTATACTTATCCATCACCATCATAATGACAGACGGCGGGTCGCTGTGCGTATCAGCGCCAGGCGCCCAACCGATGTCATATACTGTCCCTTGAGCCCCATTGACCAGGCCTGTTGGATGCCAGATGTTCTGGGTTAGCATGAGACGAGCACCAATGCACACAGGAAACTGGCCAGCCAGATTGCCGGCTTGTTCCGACGTTGCCTTGTCAGCGCCGCTACCAATGTCCCTCGCCATGACTTGGATTGCTGGGCGCTTCAGACGGACGAGATGCTCGTAGTTGTATTCGTTGACACGAGCTTTCTTGCTATAGATACGAAGAGCAGCCTCAAACGCATCTACCTCGCGCCGGCCTAGCTTGGCCTGCACACGCTGGCTCAGAAGTTTCCATGACTCTATGGATAGCTTTAGACCACGTAGTCCTTCAAGCGCAAGACGAAAGCCAGCCTGGTCGTCGCCCTGTTGCCGCTGGACCTTTTGTAAGAAGACAGTGCGGTTGAACGCCCTATACGCGGTCTGGCCAGAGATCTCATGCAGGTCTTTGAGTGGTCCATCAAAGTAGAGGGGCTTATTTGCAATCGGCGGGAGCTGGAAGAAGTCGCCAACAAGGATGATGCTGATGCCGCCGAAGAATTCGGTTGCTCTGGAAGGAAAGACTTGGCGGAGGCGTTTGTCGATCCACGAAAGTTGACGCAGACCTAGCATACTTTTCTCATCAATCACAAGATACCTAACGTCCCGTAGCTTCTTCTGAAGAGCATTAGCATCTGCTGGGGAGAGCTCCGTAAAAGCCCTGTCCACAGGGAGCCGGAGTAGAGAGTGCAGTGTTGTCCCCATTATCTGGTTGCTTGCAACGCCCGTGGGTGCAGCTCTCCAGATTGGACTGGGCCGGTTGCCGGCAAGCTTCTGAAGATGTGAAGACAGGACTTTGATGAGGTAGGACTTGCCCGTCCCGCCACCACCGTCAACATGGAGAAGAATCTGCTCCTCGCTGCCACATTGGAAGTGTCCAACAAATGTATCGTATGCTATCCGCTGCTCTGCATTGAGGTTATCGCGGACCTCGAATGGCAGGTCTTCAACGTCCATATGGAGACGATTCTGAGCAATGAGCTGGCGCCAATAATCGCCCTGAACGATTCCTGGGTCAGCGTAGCGGCCGACGTGGGGCATCCAATCGTATTGGACATCGATATCCCGTCTGCCCAGCAGATCTACCGCCTCTTGGCTTGGTGGACAGTCAGGAAGCTGGCGGGCAAGCTCAAGCCAGTCCTCCTCCAGCAGGTCAGGCTCGTGGAATTCTTCCTCAAACTCATCCGGATCCGGTCGACGTTCCTCGGTGTTAGGCGTGCCGTAGTAATCGTCAGGATGCTGGTGGTTCGCGTAACAGAATTCGGCTGCAGATGCATGCGATTCGTACTCGACACCGTTGATCTTGCGTAGCTCGTTGGGATCGCGATGTGGGTGAGCCAGCATGAGCTTCACACGACAAAAATCATCGTATTGCTGATGCTGACGGTTGGAGTTATACCGCGGGAAGTGGTATAGAACACGAGGCTTGGCTTGCCGACTCCAACGGGTCCACTTTCTCCCATCCCTCTTGCTTGTATTCCAGTTGGCTAAAAAGTCAAGGTAAGTGAGTTCTTCATGAAGGGCAGGGCGAGAAAGATACTTCTCGTATATCCCGACGACCTCAGCGTCGTCATCATGATCACACTGTAGGCGAAGAGACCGGCCCTGTTGCTCATAGGTACGGCAATCAACGGCTCTCACAACACGGGTGCCTTCCTGCAGCTCGCAGTTGAGCAGGACATGGCAGATCTCTTGGCCCGAGAAGTCCCTCTCAGCAAGCAGCTTGTTCATTAGGCGCGAGGCGAAAGAAAGAAGCGGGATCTGGTGGGAGACGTAGGGCAGGATTTGCCGTCCCAGGCTCGCATAACTCTCAGTCTGCTTCTCCATCTTGCTGCAATACTTGGCTGCGTAATTAATCACAGCTTGCAGGCTGGTACAGGGGGAGATGTCAATGTTGGCTAACCAGCCGAGACTGAGACACCGGCTGTAGTGGTTCATAAGGCTGTCATTCCTGGCCGCCTCAAAGGAGAAATAGGACTGTCCCTGTCGTCGAACAACCTCAGCCACATCTCTCGTATCTCGTGGGAAGAAAAAGCGGCAAGAAATCTGGTCTGAGCCCTTCTTCTTTCGTAGGCAGTATGCCTCACTGCAATGGTGGCGCTGGCAGCGGTTCAGAACCTGTGAAAGCCATTGAAACGTCAAGGGATGCTGTAGCGGATTCACAGCCAAGGGATTACCCTCTCCTTGCTGTTGGACTCGAGCTGGCTCAGGATTGAAGGCAGTGACGTGGAAGCTCCAGACACGGGCGAACTCCTGTCGTACATGCTCATTTTCCAAGTCAACATTCGGCGCACCATCCATCCAGTATAAGCCGTGGCAATGGCTACTTCCACGACCCTGCCACTCATACCTGTTCCAAAAGTCAGTGACATTAAATTTCTGCTTGAGAACGATGTCTCTGAATAAACCGAACCGCCTGTAGAAGTGCCAGGCTGCAATGTGTGGGTTGTCCCTGAGAAGTTTGCTGCACATGCCCATTCGTTGCTGCTCGGGCAACTCCTGCCAGGCTTGAAACTGGGGCAAATGTTGATAGAGGCTCCTCCAGTGCAGGTCTGCCGGGCTGAACGTAATAAAGGCACCCGGACAGCGAAGGTTGTAGGCGTAAGACTCGAGCTCTCGACGCTTTCGGTACCAATACGGGCGCGTCCCGCGAAGCTGTGCTGTCTGGCGATTGATCGAGTTGAGCAACTGCTGCGCTTCTGCCGATTCAGGGTTCTGGAAGGCCTCAAGTAGATCATCTCGTGAAAGTGGACCCCGCCGTTGTTGGTGTTGCTTGACGAAATAGCCGCTCTTCGCCCGTGCCTGTGCTCGCATCAGCGTGTTGAAAACCACAAACCGAAATGTGGGATGACGGGCAAATCTGCCGTCATGCCATCGCAGGGCATGCTGTATGTAGTCCGCATATTTGATCGGCCGTAACCTTGGATCAATGAAATCAGCCTGACCGCAAGGAAATAGTGTTGGAAAGGCTAGGGACAGGAGTGGCTGTGACTGGTTGAATTCGTTTATCGGTGTTCTCCGAATATCCGGCATTTCAAGCTGATGTTGTGTTGCTGGTCGTGCAGGAAGCGGTTCATCACGTTCTTCGCCAAGAACGTGCGAATGCAGTGCTTCCATCTCGGTATCCTCTGGCAGTAGATCTGGCACTGCGGACTGGTCAACCTCATCTGCCTCAATGTCGGTATTATCGATATCACCCAAATTGGCTGCCAGAGGATCGTTGACTTCCACAGTAGCAACCTGATCAAGTACATCGCCATCTTCGGGCAGCGCTGACATCCGGTTCGGGCAGACAGTAATATCTCGGTAGCCCGGGTGGTTATCACACAGGAAGTCCAGCCACTGCTGAAGACAGCGACGGCGCACGCGGAACTGGCGTCTAAATTGGCGGTTAAGGTGGGCATGTTCACCCGCATTCGGAGGACGCAGCAGGATGACATCTAATTCAGGCGGTAAAAGAGGAAGTTGCCGATACACCTTGCCAACATCGCGGAGAAAGTGCACAATATGGCCACGATATTTGTATTGCTGCCCTCGAACCTGCATGACGTTCACGAACACATGAACTGGAGCGATTAGCATCTCTTCCACTTTCGTCAATTGGGGGAGGAACGCAGGAGTTGAGCCAAAGTCCAACTGATTTTCGGCTGAAAAGAACCAAGGCTCGTCCTCCTTTTTGTTCCTGTCCTTGGCAATGCAACGCTTGCAAATGCCATCTTTCAAGCCCATGTCAAACCATGTCTCCTGGCAGCGAGCGCAGTGTTCCATTCGGTCGTTTTCCAGCTCCGTCCAGAACTTCTCCAGGAGCTTCTTATCTCTGTCAGACAACGGGCAATGGGACAGATCACCCATCCAGTCAGGGTCCGGAAGCGCGAAATCTCGACGTTCGACGGGGCGTTCGATAGCCGACTGCTGCAGCGGCACGGGTGGGCGAGATGGTCTTCCCCGGGCTGGTCTCGGCCAAATGGCACTCGATACCGGAGATTCGATCGGCGTTCCAAGCTGTACACGTTCTTGAGAAGCAATCGAGGGACCTGGCCGGGGAGCAATCGGCGCCGGGTCGCCTGCTCGTGTTGGCGTGTCAATTGGTGTTCCCAGTAGAATAGGTTCCTGTGAGATAATTGGTGTATGAAGTTGCAAGTCTATCAATGGCAATCCTTCTCGACGTATTGGGGAGAACTCGGCTTCGTCGGCGGTACGCTTCGAGGCGCGTGAGGCTCGCCGGTTCCTACAGTCGAGGCAGTCCGCCGTAAGTCTTCCATAAGAGATGCAAGATCTTTTCTTCGAAATGAATTGATCTGCCGGTTTCGACTGCTTGCAGTTCCTGCAATTTTTCGATGAAGGGATAGAATCAACCATGAGTACAACCATGAGTATGACTGGAGCGAAGCTTTGATGGGGAATGATGGAGGACTCCGCGCCCGCTACTTGTTGCGTTGTTGGCAGGCCGACAAAGAGTGGGGCCACACGACACATTCTGACCAGTCCGCGTTGAGTGGAGACTTATCTGACCAATGAGAATGGAGGAATTACCTTCAAGTTATCGTCGTAATAGAAGTCCTTCGGACTTAATAATAAAGATTAAATAATAGGGATCCAATAGATCCGCGCCCGGGCGCGGATTTAATCTCTCGCGCCCGGGCGCCCACGAGGAATGCACGCTATACTATTGGCTGAAAAACCCCCAAGACTGACAACAGAACAGCGCGTCTGCCAGCCTGCCTGACTCGTAGCGGTTTGGACATCAGGGACCATGGCACTAACAAAACAGTCGTTGCACATGGTTGCAACATCGTCGTAGTGGCAACATGGTTGTCGATATTTGGGGTTGGTGTCGTACGCAAATGAGCCGCCAAGATGGAGGAGCAATTTTAAACCGAAGGCCAGGAATATGACCAAGCAGCGTGCACACTCTGTGCTGGTGTTCGTCACTTGCGGTTTCGCATGCGCTGGGCAAGGCCCGCCATAATATGATCATGAGCTCCGTCCCCGCAAGCAATGATGTGCACGGCAAAAAACATGTTTCACGATCACACATTCTGATTTCATGCCTTGGTTGCAATATGGCTTTGTTTTTTCATCGTCACCCGTTATTAGACCAATCTAACAGCTTCCATGACGTCTGTGTGGTCGTTTGTTAAGATGTAAGTACACGTTCTTCGGTGGGCGCCCGGGCGCGAGAGATTAAATCCGCGCCCGGGCGCGGATCTATTGGATCCCTAAATAATACCTTAGCTAAGAAAGAAAGTCTATTAATATTTTATATTAGACCTATAAGGCTTATTTTAGGCTATAGCCATAGTATTATAGAGGAATATAATCTTAATATCTATTTATGTAACGGGCTGAGCCGTTGGTGCGCATTCGGCTGACGCCGATGCTGGTAACGCCACCAAATGAGGTCTCACAACCTGCCCCTGAGTATCGACTATATGTCGCCAGGTAGCCAGCTCCTCGAGAGCTTCCTGCTCTCTTCTCTGCAATGCAATCAATTTGTTGGTTTATAGCACGCTTCTGGCTGAATAAGCCCCGTGCCCCTTACATATTGATTGCATTCGCATCTCGAAACACAGTAACGGCGTGCGCAACAGTACTCACAACAGTACCCGCACGATAAAGGAAGAAGCTCAAAAGGTGCATAATACTGCCCATCATAAGTATTCGCACAAACACAAAGAACTACGGAACAATGGATCAACAGATGCAAGGAGGGCCACCAGCAGGGTCCCCGACACGCGATCCACAAGGACAGCAGTCGGCCCAACAGATTTACGAACAAATTTGGAACCAACTGCAAACTGATCTCAACACCAGACTCGCCCACATCAACGACCAGAATGTCGCTCAACAACAATTGCTGCAGACACTCACGTCTCGACTCACGGCAGCAACGAACATCACACCCGGAACCACAACAGGGCTGCCGACACCCAACCCGCCGCCAAGCTTCCAGTCAGGACCTTCAGACCCAACGACCGAACCGGACGTCTGTCGGCCACGGCCCAAACTGCCCAATGTCTCCACCTTCGATGGAAAGGCAGGAGAGTTCAGGACTTGGATCAACCAGATGAAGCGGAAGCTGGTCACGGACGCCACCTGCCTTCCGACCGACAATGACAAGTTTACATACATCTACTCAAGGCTCGGAGGCAAGGCGGCCAATATTATGGTAGCATCTTATGTGGAAAAACAAGAGGTCAATGGCTACACCCATCAGGACTTCTTGGACCACCTGCGTGCATGCTTCGACAACCCACACCGACAAACCGACGCGTTGAACGAGATGAGGAAATTGAGACAAGGTAACACTGCTTACATCGTTCACCTCCGGAAGTACGAGAACTTGTTAGCGGAGAGCGGTGCCTGGGACTGGGACGACGCGGCCAAGGTCAGCATGTTCAAAGATACCCTGGCCGATCCGTTAAGGGAAACCATCGCTGCCAATGCCCTGAACTTACGAGACGACGAATGGACGTCATGGACAAGATCGGTTGGGAGGCTCGCCACGGAACAAGAGTACTTGCGTCGGAAGACACCCCCCAAGAGTACCACCACTGGCACAACAGCCAACGCAACCGAGAATGCCATGGAATGGGAAGCAACCACTACGACTCACGTGAACAAAGCCGCCACAAAAGCCCCCGATCCAAAAGGTGGCTACGCAAAAGGGGCCAACGGCAAGGTACTCCGGGCCAAGTGGGTTTCCAAAGAAGAGCTCGAGGAGCGCAAAAGGAAGGGACTGTGCTTCCGGTGCGGTGGAAGCGGACACGCCTACACACACTGCAAATTCGCCCCAGCGATTAGGCCCGTCGCAACAGCCACTACCGACACTGTCCTTCCCGTGGTAGAGGAAGTCCCGGAAGACGAAGACGAAACCCCAAAAGCCTAACCCCTGGTGAAAACCGCCATCAGGGGTACTCTCAGGAAGAAGTGGAAAGAGGATGGGAAGAAGCGCAAAAGAAAATGGAAAGCAGCCTCATGACAGTCGATGTCATGATTGACAATACCAAATTCGTGCCCACATTGATCGACTTGGGTAGCACTTGTTATTGCGCCATCGATGACTCCCTCGCCACCTCCATGAACCTGAAGCGTGTGAAAATCAGACCACGGTTCTTAGAACTGGTCGCAGGAGTCCCTCGCCCAGATATCAGCGAAATCACATGTTTCGACATAGACATAGACGGGCACAGCAGAAAGATGGTCTACGCCTACATTATCGGCGGTCTGAACGAGCAGCTAATTTTAGGACGGGCGTGGATGAACGAAGATTTAGTGGAACTGAACCCAGCCGAAGGAACCCTATACATCGGAACATCAGGGATCACGGTCCGCAGCGTGGAAAACAGACCACCGACCCAGACTTCTATCAAGAGGGTCGTGGCCACGGCCTACTCAGCATTAGTCCGGAGAGCAAAAAGAGAATCCACCGCCGCCGAGCTTGGGACACGGGTATTCGCAGCGAGCCTTGCGGATATTAACAAAGCTCTAAAGCCCAAGGTAAAAGGCGACCCGATGAAACTCTTGCCTGAGCATTTCCACAAAGCCCTCCCCTTGTTCGATGCCCAGAAAGCCAAGGAATTGCCGCCACACCGACAGGGCATCGACCATACTATCGAGATCGAAACCGGCGAAGACGGGAAGAAGAAGACCATCCCATGGGGGCCCCTGTACAGCATGTCCAGGGACGAACTCCTGGTCCTGCGGAAAACGCTTACGGAACTGCTGGACCAAGGATTCATCCGAGTCAGCAGTTCTCCCGCCGCAGCCCCAGTGCTTTTTGCGAAGAAGCCGGGAGGCGGGTTACGGTTCTGTGTCGATTATCGGGCGTTGAACAGCATCACGAAAAAGGATCGCTACCCCCTGCCTCTCCTCAAGGAGACGCTGAACAACATCACCCGGGCGAAATGGTTCACCAAGCTGGACGTATCCGCCGCCTTTCACAAGATACGAATCACAAAAGGGCAGGAGTGGATGACGGCATTCCGCACAAGGTACGGACTGTACGAGTGGACGGTCATGCCGTTCGGCCTGACAGGAGCTCCGGCAACCTTCCAGAGGTACATTAATTTCGTCCTCCGGGAGTACCTGGATGAGTTCTGCTCGGCATATATCGACGACATTCTGATATTCACCTGCGGATCGAGGCAAGACCACAGAGAGAAGGTCCTCCGCGTCCTAGAGAAACTCATGGACGCCGGGCTGTCCCTCGATATTGACAAATGCGAGTTCGAAGTCCAGACCGTTAAATACCTGGGATTCATCATCGAAGCCGGGGTAGGAATCAGGATGGACCCCGCCAAGGTCGAAGCAATCATGGAATGGGCATCGCCAACAACCCAAAAAGGAGTTCGAGGGTTCGTAGGCTTCGCCAATTATTATCGAATCTTCATCGAAGACTTCGCTGAGATTATACGGCCGCTCACAGCGTTGACTGGAAAGGACATAGCTTTCCGATGGACGGACGCGGAAGAGGAAGCCTTCCAAACGTTGAAGACCAAGTTTATTACGGCCCCCGTCCTGGCCCAGTTCGACCCAGAAAAGGAAACCCGCTTGGAAGCAGACTCGTCAGGATACGTGACCGGGGGCTGTCTGTCACAGAGAGGAGAAGACGGCCTGTTTAGACCCGTGGCCTATTACTCCAAGAAGCACACCCCGGCGGAATGCAATTATGAAATCCACGACAAGGAGCTGCTGGCTATCATGCGGTGTTTGGAAGCATGGGACGCAGAGTTACGAAGTGTGGGGGAATTCACCATCGTCACGGACCATAAGAACCTCGAACATTTTACTCAGAAGAAGAGGTTAAACGAAAGGCAAGTGCGCTGGTCCCAGGAGCTCTCTCGATATAACATCAAACTGGCCTTCCGGCCTGGGAAAGACGCTCCCGTCCCCGATGCATTATCCCGACGCGAACAAGACCTGCCAGCCAGCGTCGATGACATCAGGTTATCAGCCCGCGTACAAGAGATCTTCCGCCCCTCGGTGGTGATACGGAAAGCGGAAACCATGCCAAACGAACTGCCAAACCAGCCCCCACTGCTTCCAGAAAACCTGATCGGGTCATGGTCGATAGGGGCCCGCGAAGATCAAGTTTTCCAGCAAGCATTAAACGCAGTGGCAAAGAAGGCACGAAGATTCCCCCCAGATCTAAAACTCCCAATCAACATCTCGGAATGCACGATCGGGGATGACGGTTGGTTACGGTATAGAGACTCCCTATGGGTACCAGATCACGAACCCCTGCGAACTGCCATATTGCACGAAGTCCACGACTCCCCCATCACCGGGCACCCCGGACGAGAGAATACATTCAGCATTCTCTCCAGAAGGTTCTACTGGCCCAACTATTCACAGGACGTACGAAGGTTCATACGAAATTGTGATACGTGTGGCGGAGCCCACCCCTGGAGAGATCAGAAACGAGGCCTACTGAGGCCCCTTCCGATCCCCATGCGTGTGTGGAGAGAGACTTCCATGGATCTTGTCACCGGGCTCCCGCCTAGCTCAGCATCAGGTGCCACCACACTTCTGGTGATCACTGACCGGCTGAGTAAGGGGACCGTCCTCTGTGGTCTGGTAGATGAAGACATCGACACTATTGCAAACGGCTTCATAACTCACGTTGTAGCCCATCACGGCTTCCCCGAGGCAATTGTCAGCGACCGCGGCCCCCAATTCATAAACGCGGTATGGAAACGCGTATGCCAGCTCCTCGGAATCACGCGCCGGATATCGACAGCCTACCACCCAGAAACGGACGGCTCAACAGAACGGATGAACCAAACGGTGGAACTATACCTGCGCGTTTTCGCAACCCACTGCCAAGACAACTGGGAGAAGCTACTCCCCATAGCCCAGTTAGCGATCAACAACAGGAACGCGGCCTCTACCGGAATCAGCCCCTTCTTCATGACGCACGGTTACACGGTTGACCCTATCCAAACGGATGAGCCTCTGCGGGACGGAAATAAATCGCCCGTCGAGAGGGGAGAAGGAATTGTCAAAAAGCTCCAAGAAGCTTGGGAATATGCACAGGCAGCGATGGCCCACGCCCAGGAGGTCCAACAACAATACGCTAACCAGCACCGTCAGCCCGCGACGCAACTCAAGGTAGGGGATAAAGTGTGGTTGAACCTGCGCAATATTAAGACGGTACGACCAAGCAAGAAGCTGGATTGGAAACATGCCAAGTACACCGTTTTAGAAGAGGTTTCGCCACTGGCATACAGATTGGACACGCCTCCGGGAATACATAACGTGTTTCACACCGACCTTCTTAAGCTCGCAGCGAACGACCCTTTTCCATCACAGCATCAGGACGACTATCAACCGGAACCCATATTGAACGACGAAGGAGAACAAGAGTGGGAAATCGAAGAGATACTGCAGGCTAGGTGGAATGGCCGGAGACGGGAGGGATACGTGAAATGGAAAGGCTACACTCGACCGAGTTGGGAACCAGTGACGGCACTACAGGATACAGCAGCATTAGACCGTTTCGAAACCGCATACGGACCCATAGAGCAGAATGACGGGCCTGTCAAACAGCGGAAGAGACAGAGGAGAGGAAGGGGATGATGTAACGGGCTGAGCCGTTGGTGCGCATTCGGCTGACGCCGATGCTGGTAACGCCACCAAATGAGGTCTCACAACCTGCCCCTGAGTATCGACTATATGTCGCCAGGTAGCCAGCTCCTCGAGAGCTTCCTGCTCTCTTCTCTGCAATGCAATCAATTTGTTGGTTTATAGCACGCTTCTGGCTGAATAAGCCCCGTGCCCCTTACAATTTATCTCTAATAAGTTAATAGTTGGTTTCTCTAATCAGTATATTATAGGTTTAGCGATTGGTAAATTAATTGAGGTATATAGTTCGAGTATATTAACGTCGCTAAATTTATATATTAAGGTAAAACCTAAGGTGGCCCTTAAGGTAGTACATAGCAACAAATATTTATAGAGCTTATTTTAGTCGATAAAGTACTTTCTTTAGTTTATATTTATAATTATTAATATTACCTTTAAAGCTAGTTAGTCACTTAATATAGACATCTATTCTATATAGGGATTACTTTAATATCTATTTATTTGATTTTAAGGTTATAAGTAGCGTTAATAATAAAGAGGGCTTTATGAGCTATTGAAGGTTTTAAATCTATAAGTTACTTAGTTTAGTTATTTAGGCTATATTTAAGCTTATGTACCTATTTACTATGATAGGTGTACTATTAGTTTCTTCTCATAAAGAGTATATAGCTCTTTAAGTATAGATTTTAGTTATATATACTTTAAGGTAGAGATACTCCAGAGGTTATGGTAATACAAGGCTTTTAAATGGTAATTAGCTCAGTCTATATATTAATTAATCTTTTCCTTCGTCTAATCCAGGCTAGTTACACAATACTAAATTCAATTTTAAAGTAAACAACCCTCAATATAAGTAATGCTTTTATTATTTAGTTGCTTACAGGTAGACTATATATAGTATTAGATATTAAGTACTTTATAAGTTACTTATAATAAAGATATACTTAATATGATTTAACAGCGCTCTTTTGTATATCTATGAATATAGAACCGTGCATAATATAAAATTGAAGAAATATTTTCATATAAAGGTTATTTATATAATCATTGAATTTTGAGAGAACCTCACTTTGACTTAAAGTCGTCCAGTTTATGTTCTAGCGGAAATTGAATAATATATTTATAGATAACATATGACTACTCTAAGTTATTACTAATACTGTACAGGAACGGTCAATTAATATTATTTCGCTATACCTGTATCTCCTTTGCTTTTAATTGGAAAGTCTTATCTATTAATAAGCAATTGTCAATTATGAGATCTCTCAACTTGAATATTGTATCTTTCAGTATATTTTGAGCCTTGAGTAAACCCCTGAGAAAACAAACATTTTAAAATAGTACAGTACTGTATATCTAAACAAGTCGGAAGCTATATAATGCTATTTATAATTATACCTAAGCTTAGCAGGCTAGCTAGAACGCCTGAAGTTATAGTGAGTGCAATATAGATGAAAAGTAAATACTATTATAAACCAACCTTAAATTATATTCTTCAGTCAGAGTATTTATCTTCACTTAGATGTTTGCGGCAGTGTTCCTATCCTCCATGTCGTCTCCATCTCCATTCCTCAACTCGCCCAGACGACTAAGGCCCTGAGATATCTGCTGCTTCAACTCCTGTATGTGCATGCGTAATGCAGCGACTTTCTCCTCTATCATCTCGAGTTCTATGCCCAATTGCACGCCGCTGTCAACCAGACTCCGCACGCGTTGATCGATACTGAGCGCGACGCTATTTTCGCAGGGCATTGCCGCCCGAGGGGTAGGCCCGGTCCTCATGCTGGAACGACAAAGATCTCAATTTAGGTTCGTCGGTAAATGAACGGGCCAAGTTCGCTGGGGCCAGTTCGTCAACTTTCTATGAAGAAGTGGCCGTGCGCGCAACTTTATAGGCCATCTTGCTGCGTGCGCCATGCGCCCGCGGTACTATATGTGAACAAGACGGGTTCTAGAATATGACTGGACACTCCTGCGCTGTGATTGTTAAGGCGGCGGCTGTATGCCTGGCGTCTCATGGATTTGCCACTGTACAGTACTGTACTGTACTGTACGTACGTCACTCTTCGTTTGTACTGTCTGTGGAGATGTGTGTGTCTGTGTGTGTGTGCATAACATGCTGGGCTAACATGTTGTATCCAGCAAAGCGCGCGAAATAATTAACCTGGCGCTGCTTGCAGGATCTCGCAAGGTCGAGTTGTCGTGGTTGAACCCGGAGGCGCTTCCCCTGCATGTCGGGTCTTGTGTCCGTACCAGCATGTCTGCCAGGCGTCAGCGAGGGCTTTCTCGCTCATCCGGCCACCGCTGCTGCCACAATACAAATGCCCTGAGAAGTGGCGGCAGGAGGCCCGTTCGGAGGGTCTGCTGTGCAGCTTGCCAAAAGTGGCAAAACTCCGCTCAGGCTTCCGACTCGGAGCACGTGACGAGAAGTCGTATCTGCTTATCAGAGCGGCCCCACACGACACGAAATAAGCCCCGAATCCGCTTCCTCTACAGTACATAACGTAAATCCACCATTCAGCATTTTAGATGAGGAGCTGTGGCACAGCTCAATTGACCCGGGCGAGAGAAAGGGTGTTGCAGCGCCCTTCGCCTGGCCGAGTCGACAGGCCAAGTGGCGCTGCCGCGCAGTGACCAATGATCCCAAGAAACCCAGCCGCGTCCAGATTGCCTGCTGAGATGAACCAGAACAGCATTTTGGTTGGACGCATCACGATTCCACCGCATTCGACGAACGATCATCTTGGATGATGCGGGTGGCATTCGAAACGGGGCAGCTTATGCGTTCGGAAGAGAAGACGATGGCCAAGTCGCCGAGATCATCGGTTGAGCAGGCGCGATACCCCGAATGGCATGTGGATCAATCAAAGGCGTGCGTCTGTTCAAGGAACTACACCACCACAGCGCTTGCAATGAGGCGATCTATACAGCAGTATAGGTGCGTGTTATGTGGTGGCCCAATAAGTGGACTCGAACCCCGTGGGACTTGTCGCAGTACTCCCACACTCACGGACCTCATGCTGTGCTCGCCGGTGGCCAGACAACTGGCTGACAAGCCTGGCCTGCCCGGAGCCACATACAATGCTCCACGGGCACAGCAAGAATGCGCACTATGGGTTCGAGGGATCTTTACCCCGACTCCCAGTGTCGTCACGAATCATCGTGGCTCCTGCAATGCAAGGCCAGGCCGTCATCGTCACTGGAGGCGCGTCGGGCATTGGCCTTGGTACTGTGCGAGAGCTCCTCGAACGCGGCCCCTCCGTCAGCGTTGCGACTCCAGAGCGCCACGCTCCGAGCCACTGTTGCGCCCGTGAAGGCAAGATAAGACGACAGACGGCACCACGATGTGTTGGATGCCATAAAGCGCGAGTAAGTCCGTCTCTTCATCTCTAAACGGCTGCAGATATTCCAAAGCTCGGCGGGTAAGGGAATATCGGGAGCACCGGCGGTCATCGCCTCGGCAACGAAGTCTCGGTTGCAGCCACCGATGAGGAATACGACTCTACCGCAGACCACTACGCACGTGCAACGTTTATCACACTCGACGGGGTTCTGCGACCCCATACGCTGTCCGAATTTGGCGGAAGTGTTGTATGTGTAGAGCAGTTTTGGCCAGCGAGGATTCAAGAGGGCCGCCGTCTTCGCACCCTCTAAACCAGCTATGGTGGGCCTTGCAAAGGGGTGCAGCGCTGGAAGCAGGCAGGCGAGGTGTACAGTACACGTAAACGTGGTCGAGCCGTTAGTGCCTTTCTGAAACGCCTCACGGAGCTTCGTCTGGCGCTGAGGAGCACAGTTACGAACGGGCGCGATCGACACGCCCATGCATCAACGCAACATACAAAGCGACATGCCACATCCGACACCAAACAGCCCCAATACAGTACCAAGACTGGGCGCACCCCGGGACGTTCCAGGTGTCATGACATATCTTCTGAGCGATCAGTCCAAGTACGTCGATGGATAATCGTATGCGGTAGATGGCGGCGCAAATACTTGACATGGGACCGGTGGGAGCGGGCAATGCTTGACAAGTGAACCGCAGCAATGTACGTCACCAGAATTACTGTACACTCAGGTCATGTTTCTAAGGTCTAACACAAGTTACAGTACGGCCAAAAACAGCACAACGTCCGCATGTGTAAACCTTAAGCCTTGTCCAGCATTGCTCTCGCAATCCTGGACTTTCCTTGCCTGGGCACACTGTCCAAGCGGCAGAGAATCGCCTGCCTTTGTCCAGTGCAAGCACGAACAAGTGATTCTCTGAGTTGAGCAGCAGGGGAATCCCGGTTTCGAAGCCCCGGCGCTCGACAGTGTAATGTTGATGGCCGAACGCGTTACCACTGGCGCTTTGGCCCGCTCCGGAGTGCTCAAGCGCCGACTTCGGTAGCCCCATACGAACTGCCGCCCAGGTCGTCGTCGCCTGTCTCCGGACGAACTACTATTGAAGGCTTGATATGCGTTCGACCGACCCAAGGAAACCTGGAGGCTCGGAATGGCCGCCCTTGGCTCTTCTGAGTCGACCGAGAGTGACCCACATGCATTCCGCAAACCCGCTATCCGTCCTGGGCAAACTCGGTAATGCCTACATTTCCGCGCCCGAAGCAGGACATTGATGTGCGGGCGGACCTGCGTAGGGCTCGAATCGCCGTCAGCAGACAAGGGTTGATTGTGTCCGGGCTGTGTCCGGGTTTGTGGCGCCGAGAATGGAGAGAGCGTTGGGGATACATTGTCGCCAGTGTCCCAGCTTGCATGGGGGTGTACGGCAAGGGCCGTTGCTAAGTCATCGGACAGGCCTGTGAAGCTGCTGTGCGCGCCTCCTAGCTGCCATCATGGCCATCTTCCGCGCTCACGCTCGAGATTCTGCTGGTACACGGCGATCAAATGAGACGACACTGCTCTCAGTATTCTTGGCCATGGCAACGATGGAGAACGGGCTCAATCGTCGCTGGCACACGTCTTCCTGAGCGACAGGAGTCCCGGCCGTCCGGTAGACTCTCGCTGGCATCCAAATTGCCCATGGCATGCCATTCGAAATAAGCGTGTCCATTTAGAGGTCAATATCCTGGAAAACACTACCGCAGTTGCGAGAGAGCACCCTGCATCGCCCAGCGGTGCCAGCTCCGGGCCAGTATCAAGTTACTTAGTGTATTGACAGGCACGGACACCGTCCAGGCCCGAAGCAGCCTTGAGAGCCCACAGAGCCGTCCATGGCCACACCCGGCTCACCAGGAGCCCGTGGTAATAGTGCCAGCACGTCACTGTTCTCGCAGCCATTGTCCTCGCAGCCATCCTCGCAGCGGTTAGTCTCTTGCATCTGTGATGGCGTGCCCGAGCATCAGACCTGTCGTCGCTAGATGTAGCCGAAACGGCGGGGAGGTCGTCGTCACTGACCCTATGCTCCTCCCATCCGTCGCGATTATTGAGGATAGATAGATGTACGCAGGAATCGACCAGCACGGCGAGCTCTGGCGCTTTCTTCACCAGCCCTGGCTTCCTTTTCTTGTACGTGGCAGTGTAGTCCAGGTGACTCGGTGGCTTCCTGCTCTCGAACTTTCGACGTCCCATGGCGGCTGTGTGGATGTTAGGGCTAGCGCAGGATTAACATGGGCGCCCGGTACAGTAACAGATCACCACAATACAGTGCTGAGCCACATGCACGGCGGCCTTGGGCATGCCCCAGTGCTGCCTGATTTAAAGTGTCTTTTGGATGCGTTCACGTCTGACCGTCGTAAGTATTTGGGATCGGATGTTTACGAGGCAGTCGACATTGACAGACGGGAGCAAAGCCAGGCTCGAGCCCGGCTCCATGCTTCCCGCCGACAACAACAGGCTGCCGCGTTCCTGGGGGCAGCGGCTTGGGTGCACGCCACAGTGTCGATCGATACTGGTGGGCGAGCTGGAAATGGCCTGCCGCCTGGCGGCGAGAGGCGATGTGGCCCTTGGACGCGTTGAGAGAGATTCATAAAGGTTGAGGCGCATGGCGACGCTAGGTAACGCCCCCTGCCATGCTGCGTGCCCGTGAGCATGACAAATACTTCTTCTCCCTTCCTTTCCGCCCTGCCTGCGCGATCGGCGGCCGTAGTGTGCTCGCCGGCCCGGAAGAGCCGCAGCCTCGTGAAGAATGTCGTGGAGCAACCGCTCTAGTCCTTGCACGGCTCGGGTTCGCTCGAGGCGCACAATTTCCACAGTCAGTCGGGCTCGTACAGAATAACCCGCGCGCGACACACTATAGTACAGCTCCTGTGCTTGGGGCGCTGGAGCGCCAGCATTGCACGCAAACACACAGCATACACGCACCAAGGCGGCACGAACCACGCACCCCCACATTGGGCTGTATCGAACAAGCCTGCGCTCGGCGCGGCAAGAAGGCGCCATGAAGCGGGATGCCATGAATACGCGGGTGCGTGCGGAACTTGTGCGCTGCGATGACAGTCGACGGCTCGCGCAGAAGAAGAGCGACTGTCCACCAAGGCCACGCCTGCAACGCTGCCGTCCCCTGGCGCTCCCAGTCCAGTCAGTGCTGCCTGGCTGTGATGCAACACACGACCCCGCTGCAGCATCCCAGGCGGGCATCACCCGGTGCAAAGCATCATGCCCCCAAAACTGAGGGGTTGGGCCTCATGGCAAGGACCAGCCACTCTTGGGCGTTGTCCGCCATACGAAAAGCGCAACGAGCCCGCAAGGATCACAGCAGCCCGCGAATTTGGATCCTCCCCGCCAGGAGTAGGGGAGCTTGACGACGAGCGACCCTCGGGCGCTGGTTCGTCCTGTCGTGTCTGGCATGCCTCAGCACTGCACACACTGTATAACGCATTACGCAACCCCCGTTGCGCAAGGGGGTGTAACTCGGCATAAAACTGCCCTTCACCCAAGGGAAGGATTTGTACACAGCCTAGGGCTCACGTAGAGATACTGTAATAGACACACACCCGAATGTTTACAACCTAGGCCGCTCACGGGGTAGGAATGCAGCGTGTAACTGCCTGGCTAAACCCGCCGAACGTGCCAGCCGTCGTTCAAGTTGGCCTTGCGCTACTCGAGCGTGATTTTCGGCTGCCGCATGCTATTGGATCGGCAGTTGTGCTCGGTTCCGCCGCGTGGCCACCAGCGAAGTCTAATTTGGAGGCTCGAAGGAGTGACATGGGGGTTCCTGACAGAACATTCTAGAAGAGGAGAATTCGCCATTTGGCAGATCGACGTTATCCACAATAGGGCTCCGAGGGGTGTCGCCAAAATTCAACGTACTGTCGTCCCTACGTGCGTCCAGCACATGTTATGTACTGTACAGTACTGTATTGTACATACACGGGTTGCACACGGAATGCGGCGTCTATCCGCAAGGCAAGCCAAGGTGAGGCGGTGCCGAGTGCGACACCCATCCCCGACCGCCGCTCCACCGACCAACGACTCTACTGGCCCCACGAAGCGTTCGCAGACCAGTCCTTTTTGTCTTTCATGGGTGGCGTGTGCAGTCGACTCCTTCACCATGTACGCTGCCACCCAATTTCGAAGCCACCCACCGCGTGGCATGTGTGGGACGACGTTCGTCCCGGGGGGGAAAGCGGTGACAGAGGAATCCTAACAGGTTCAGACAGTTGAGGCGTTGCGTACGTGGTGGTGTGGTGTGTAGGGCAGTGGTGTTAGACTGCAGCAGTGTTACACTCCAGTAGCGTTACAGTATAGTACTGTACGTACACTCCAGCAATGACAAATATGTAGATCACCAGTGGTAGGATCCACATGGCTCGGTCAAGAGTGACCCATTTCGCTTCCAGAAAGCGGTCGCACTGCCGGTCTGTTGCACTCTAACTCGACCACTCCTCTAACTCGACCACTCCTCTAACTCGACCACTCCTCTAACTCGACCACTCCTCTAACTCGACCACTCCTCTAACTCGACCACTCCTCTAACTCGACCACTCCTCTAACTCGGCCACTCCTCTAACTCGACCAGAGGATGGCACAGCATGCCCAGCGCCCCAGGCCACCTGGGCCGACTTTTGTAGGCCGTCGGGATTAGCCAGTCCCGGCGGACTGGGCTTGTGTCTGCGGCACATTCTCTTCTACGGCAAATCCATGCGGGCAGTGGAAACTGCACCAAAGCGGTCGCCCTTCCTGGGACGGCCTTGCCACACCATTTAGGACGCAGGCCCCTTGATAGGTACAGGGGTGTCCGACGGGCAGGTCGGAGCGGGGAGGGGGTTGGGCTAGGGCTGGGAAGCATAACGGACCCAAGAGCCGTAGGAAAGCGGTGGGACAGGGAACAACAGCAGCGGGCCATATCGACGTTAGATCACGACATAGTAGGCACGCGGTGTCAGGTCATGGAGTTGTGAGGTGGCAGCGTTAGGTTACGGACAGTGCTTACGGCAGGGTCAAGCCATGGCGATGTAAGGTGGCAGCGTTAGGTTATGATAGCGTTAGGTCATGACAGCGTTAGGTTATGACAGTGTTAGGTTATGGCAGCATCAGGTATACTGTATGTACAGTACTACTGTACTGTATCTGTACAATACAGTACTGGGCGGACGCGTTAGACGATGGCGGTGCTTGCCATCCGCGTCTGGGGATAGCCCAGGCATGGCGGCAACACAGGAGGGTTCCTGGACCCAGTCTAACTTAAGCTGCCGATCGAGGCTCGCGTACACTCGCAGGTCCAGCCTCGCGGTTGGTCTCGCAGTTGGCCTTCCCTTTCTTCCCCCATCGTCTATCACACTTTCCATGGCCGCAATGATCAAAGCTTGCTGGCGGCCACGCAGTGGCGCCGCGCGTGATTGCCGGGCCAGTAGCTGCTGCACCTGACGTCCAAGCTCGAGTAGCACAGGACCGCCTCGGGAGTCTTCCAGGGAAGTTGGGCAGCGCAGCCGCTGCCATTCGCCGCCAAGATCAAGGCTGGCATATCTCATCACGCCAAATGCCGCGCAGCATAAATGGTCGGCTTAGTGGGGTGGTCGAGTTAGAGGGGTGGTCGAGTTAGAGGAGTGGTCGAGTTAGAGGAGTGGTCGAGTTAGAGGAGTGGTCGAGTTAGAGGTGCAGCCCCCGCTCTGGGGTGGCGGCAGCAGCTGGCTCATGGGCCAGACGGGTTGCCCGGCGTTCCGTACCGTAACCGCCGTCCTGCCTGTCCGACCCAGAGCTCCACCGCGCCGTAACGAAACCGAAGGGGCTCGTTATGGCGCGACCGGGCGGTGGTGTGTTGGACCGCACGGCTTTCTGCCGCACCGGTTGCCCTCTCCCAGGCGAGCTACACTCCCAATCCGCCCTCGACGCCGGCGGTCGATCGGCAGCCCGCGACCGCCAGCGCCCCGGCCATCCGCGAGCCCACCGCCGCGTTCGCCCACCGTGCTCGCCCAGGCACGGCTGACCCAGCGTCCCTAGGCTGCTTGGCGTTGATTTCGCCGCGCAGAAGGGTGCGTGTCCCGTATTCGACTCGTGAGGGGAGAACAGCCGCGTGGATGGCCAGCAGCGATACCTCCTGCGTCTGTGGTTCTGCCGCCCATCCCCAGCGCGGGGCGCATATGTAGGTAGCCACTCGAGTCCATCAAGCAGGCTTGCAAACAGATAAATCGTAATCAAATCTAACCAAATCTAATCAAATTTATCCAAATCAAATCAAATCAAATCGCCCCTGCGGCGATTCAAATCAAATCAAATCGGATGGCCCAGATTCATTTGGATATTTGATTATTTGGATAAGCCCCATATCCGTAACTGCGACCAATCAGTGTCGAGAGCCTGCGTAGCCAGGAAGTGGCCGCACGCGCATTTGCTTTTGACGAGCCTCGTCACCAAGATTTCTTTTTACACTTGACGCGACGCGTTCGGCTACAGGATATATCATGGGCGTGCTTGTCATGTGGGAGCCAGTTATTTGTGGCAGATGGCCAACAATAGCCACCTTCAGCCTACTCAAAAATGGCCCAAACAACAAGAGGCGAAATGCTGTCAAGCAACCTTTCCAGCGCCCCATCGACCTCTTTTAGCGTTCCCGAGAGCTCCCCCGACTTTGACCCATTAGAGCCCGACGTGGACGGAACGGGCGACACGTCGCCCTCGATCGACTACGCTGGGTATGAAGGCATTGATTGGAATCGTCTCGCGGGGTTCTCCATACGCAAGCATAGAAAACGAGCGCGGACGGGATGGGTATGGGAGCATGGCTTCGACATCGAGAACACCGATTCCGGTCATCGATACTGGCTTTGCAAATTGTGCCATCGCAAGAAGACTACCATAACGCACATGTACGACGCTGCCTCCACCAGTCAGGCAAACAGCCATATGGAAGAAGTTCACCACGTTTGCAAGGGCGGACCAATGCTTCCACAGAGGAAGAAGCAGCGCACTCTTCTGAACATGGTTGACCTCGACACCCACCAACCCAAGGACCAGGCTTTGATGAACGCCTTTATCTCGTCCTTTGATCCGCTTCGCTTTCAGCATCTCCTCATACGCTGGGTGTCGTGCGACAACATCCCATTTCACAAGCTGGAGAGTCCATACTTTCGTGATCTTATGGCTTACGCGAATAGCGCCATTGTGGATTCGGGCAGCGTCCCAACCCATAGCACCATCCGCGACTGGATTGTACGATCCTTCAATCGTCATAAGGGCGTCGTGACGGAATTGCTTCGTCGGTCGCTGAGCCGCATCAACGTCTCCTTTGACGCGTGGTCCTCTCGAAAATTTATGTCCTTACTTGGCCTTACCGTACACTTTCTTGACGACGAAGGGAACTTCCGTACGTTTCTCCTCGGTTTGCCCCGGATTGAAGGTCGTCACTGCGGGGAAAATCTCGCCGATCGTGTCAGCGAGATACTTCACGAGTATGGGCTCGAGGACCGCGTCGGATACTTTGTCACAGACAATGCGGAGAGCAACGACACGTGCCTTGAAGACTTGGGCCGTGAGTTGGGGTTCAAAAAGCAACATCGTCGGCTCCGTTGCTGTGGCCACATCATCAATCTCGTCGCCCGATCCATTCTTTTCGGTACGGATGCCGACGCGTTCGAAGAGGATTGTCAAGCCGACAAAGAGATTCAAGACGAGGTCAAACTCTGGAGATCAAAGGGCCCCATTGGCAAGCTGCACAATACTGTTCACTGGGTGGAAAGGTCTGGCCAGCGCATTGAAAGGCTCCACAAGCTCCAATCCATTGAGAACACGGCCCTCGGCCTCGAAGACAAAACAACCTACGATGTCGTCATGGATAACGCTACTCGCTGGAACTCGTCCGAAGCGATGATGGAGCGCGCTTACACGCTTCGCAATGCACTTGATTCGCTGGTCCAAGCGGAAGTGACAGAGTGGAGCCAATACGTGGCGAGAAGGACACAGAATGGGGCAAAACCGATGCCGAAGAAGTGTCGCAAGAAGCCTACAATTGTGGATGATCGGATGGCCGCTGAGGACTGGTCCGTTATTGCAGAGTATTTGGCGATTCTGAAGCCATTGAAGATCGCGACAAAACGCCTAGAGGGCCGACCGCGGGAAGGCAAATTCGGCGCGATTTGGGAGGTTTTGTTGACAATGGAGTGGCTTTTGAAGCACCTGGAAGAGGCAAAGTTGCAACATGAACGAGACGAGGAGCCTTACCTGCGAATTGGCTGCAATCTCGGCTGGATGAAGCTTGACCAATACTACGCCCTCACCGAGGACAGCCCTGCGTACCTCGCGAGCCTCGTCCTCCACCCTGCATTCCGCTGGTCGACAGTCGAGTCGCAATGGTCTGATCATCCGGACTGGTTGACCAGAGGAAGGACCGCGGTGCAAGAGCTCTGGGAGGAGTATCGAAGTCTCCCGATCGAGCAAGATACTATCCCGGAACAGCCGACTGTGTCGAGGATGACAACGGATCTTGATGACTTCATGGCTTCAATTAGGAAGCTCGGCGCCCAACCCGCGCCTTCAGTGTGTTCCGTGCGTGACGAGTATGCAGAATGGGTGGCGAGTACCGATCCAGGCGATTGTTTGGTTGACGATCCGATCCAATACTGGCTGCTCCGCAGACGCCAGTATCCACGCTTATCGCGAATGGCAATTGATCTTTTTTCCATCCCGGCTATGTCTTCGGAGCCAGAGCGAATATTTAGCCTTGCCGGACAGATGGTCACAGCTCAGAGAGGCCGGCTCAAAGCGGACCTTATAGGAGCTGCTCAATGTCTTTCGTCGTGGGAGAAAAGTGGGGCTATCCAGATATCCAAATGAGATCCAAATGGACTCAAATCAAATCAAATCAAATCAGATCGAGGATTTCCCTATCCAAATCAAATCAAATTGGACCCCGGATTTGATTTGATTTATTTGTTTGCAAGCCTGCCATCAAGCAGGGCGCGCACACTCTCCCTCCTGTCTCACGCCCGTTCTGGGACCCCGAACTTTGACTTCGCCTGGCAGTGTCGAAGTGGGGCCGTGAGTCGGACATTGGACCAATGGCACGCCGCAGCCGAAAATCACGCTCGAGTGGCGCACCGCCGCCAGTCCGGAAGAAGACGCCCGAGGCCAACACGGCAAGCTGCAGTCTTGAGCAGCGCGATGTTTCGTGGTTGCTGCGGCCTTTCGACCATGTCACGCTCTGTAGCATCACCTCAGACGGCGCTGGGCGCTCCGGTGCGGACGTCGACATCCTGGCATTTCGGCTGTCCCCTACGCCCTTGACACTACAGTACGAACGGGGCTGCTTGGGGAAATGTTGACTGAAAGCTGACGCCCACCCACGGCTGCCTTCATCGAAAAATGTAATGGTCCAAACCGTTTGACGCCTGCCCTTATGTAATTGCCCAACCGGTGGCAGGTACTGTACCTTTCTTAGGCTTTCATTTGCACCGCGTGCCGGCATGCTCAATTCCGCGAAATGTACGCTCTGTGTGTGCAGGGTAGATGCCCAGCTGCCTACGGCGACAGCAAACGATCGGAACTTGCCCACCATGCCGCCTGGATACGTACGATCGCCAAGCAGCCCGACGCCTCAGACGGGCGTTACATAGCAACTCGCCACGGTACAGTAGTCGGCGCAGGTTACAGAGGGTACAACGATGCAGCGCACCTGGCAGCGAAGTATCTTTGCCACTCCCAGCACCTCAACCGGCTCTGCGTCGTCCGAAGCCGAACAGGCTGGTCGCCAACCATACGATAGCCTGTAAAGACGGGATTCGTCGAATGAACCCGAAACCGGGCTCAAGCAGGACGAATGATAGGCTGCCCGAGTACTTGCCCCGCGCCACGTCCAGCACCCCACTGCCCTGTAGAAGCGGGCCGAAGAGACTGAGGCATCACCTCCGTGCGCAGTCTTGTCGACCCTACCTACAATGCCCCACGCGGGCCAATATCCCCGGGGCCGGAGCACCGCGCTGCTTCTTGTGGATCGCATTCGCCGACGCCGCACTCTGACTGCCGTGAGATTGCATCGGGGTGATGCCAGCTCGTGCGGCCTCGGCAGGCCCACTGCCGACCGACCCAGGGCAGAAGCCGAGCATCGCCTGCCGTCGCCCCCGTCGAGAGTATATTATTTCTGGGTTCACCGTCAGCTATCGCATAGGCAGACAACTGACGTTGCGGGTCGCAAATAGAGCACGTCTTCGGCTCTGCGGCACGTCCAGTTGTATGCTACTGGAAGTACTGTACTGTTCGTGCCGTACATGCCACATCCGTACAAGCGCCTGTACGGTAGCCTTGCGTCATTTTGTTCACTTATTCTCGCGAGCTTCAACTGGCGCATCACGTCATGGATCGCCGTTCAAGCGGCCGCGCAGCTCGACTGGCACAGCGCATTCGGCTCCAAAGCCTCAAATTGGGTCATCACTGAAGCAAGTGGTGGACGCTGTCGTCGAGAGATGTAGCGTCACGAAACACAAATGCCTCGACTTGTGCGGAAATAGTGCCCGGCAATGTTGGTCCCCATTCACGCAGGCGACTGCTGCGGCGTGACTGATCGGCTTATAAACAAGCCGCGGAGTCGACGTAGTGAACTCAGGCGAGGCGACGTCTCTGAAAAGAAGAGGGTATGGCTCAGTCCCAGTACGACAACGAAAGCGCTTACTCCGAGCCGACCCAGGTCGAGTAAGAGCTCCGGCGAACCAGCCCATCCATGCCCGCATGGGACATCAGTGTTGTATCAGTGCTCCTAACGTCGGCCAGGAACCGTACGCCACCGCCCGAGGTGCGAGCCACGGAGCCCGAGCGTGGCGCAGCGGCCGTGGCAGCCTCGTCGGCCGACGAAGCCCACAGGTTGATCCACGACCGAAACCTCTGGGTGCTCGGCCTCCCACTGCATGTCACAGAAGCGGACGTGCGCAGCCTCTTTCAGGAGTACAGCGGGACTGACGTTGCCATCCAGATGAGTGGGTTCGATGTGAACGGCATGTATAACATCGCCTATGTTTGGATGTCCAGCGTCGCGGAGGCGAGAAGGGCGTACAGTCAGCTGAAGGGCCGGCGGCTCGAGAAGGACGGAAACGCGTACACGCTACAGATCCGGCAGGCCAACCAGTCGGCCGGCGCGAGGCACCAGCGGCGGCGGGACAGCGCAGATCGCTTTGCAGGAGGACTTCTTCCACCCGCGTGCAGCTCGAACAACGACCAAAGCCCCCATGGCCCATGGCAGGGCGGCCGCGCGCGCCGTCGAGGGGGGCCTGGTTACCACAGCCGCCGATGGAGCGGCGGTAGCCGCAACGCGCGCCATGTTTGGTGACATGCGGTAGGGAGGCGATGGGGTGGTGCTTGCTCGAGTTTGTAACACCGCCCTAGGTGTGGGTATGTGAATGCGTTAGCATCGGCACGCGCGGGCGTGCGCTCTTGGGGTGAGGCGTGGAGGGTCGAGCAACCAATGCTGTGCTGTACAGTAGTCGGCTTGCGAATTGTTTCTAGAGAATCGCTCGAGGAGCACCTGGAGCATCTGGAGCACCTGGGGTTTGAGGGGAATAAGACGGGCTCTGCGAGCCGCTGCCATCGCAACGCCGTGCCCTGGTTGGTTTGTGTCGGCAAAGCCACAGCACCGTGCCTGGAACAAAACTCTCGCCGCCCACAGAAGCTGCCGTTCAACGGGGCATGCGGCTGCGTCCCTGGCGTGTTGAGTGTCTGCCCACGCTCTGCAGCCTGTGTCGACGGTCCTAAGAACTGGACATGAGCGCATATCCTACGCGTAGCATGTATCGCACACACGCCACAAAACGGTGCCAGGTGGTGACCACGTAACAGAGGGCCCGTAAATGGTCTTCGGGCTGTCGTGTCTGTGGGTGGCCATTCCGACTGCGGTGTGCAGAAGAGTAGGCCTAGGACGCTGCGTAGGCAGTGCAGAGTAGAGTGCGGCCACGGGGTGTCGCGGGCAGCTCCCGGACTTCCGATGTCGGCGTTGAAAAGTGCTGTTACGTCGCGGCGAGTAAAGCCAAACGCAGCGGCATGGTGCCGTAACAATTTCACACCGAAACGGCATGGTGTGAGCGCATGATATAAGTGTAGTGCTGCAGAGCAGTGCCGATATGGTGGCATCCAGCCAGATGCCCAGCGGGATACCTGGCAATAACCGCCAAAGACGACAGCGAAGCATCTGGCCGTGTTGCTCGTCGCGCGTCCTCTGAGCTGGCGCGGCGCTAGTCGAGCGTGATTTGCTGGCCGGGCCGTGCTATTGGGCCGGCAGTTGCGTCCAACTCCACTGGTGGCGGCCGCCGAAAGCCTCTGGCAGAGCTTAAATCATTGGCAGGAGTTCTGGGACAGAACGCACTAGAAGGCGGCGGAGAAGGGCGGTCGACACACGGGCGCTGTGTACCCGCGAGTTGGCGCGGCCTGCAATCGGGGGAAAACAACGACGTTGCGCGTGGCTTTTCGTTGGTGCTCCCCACGAAGGTCGCACGGAGCAGGACGGGCCCCAACCCCACAATCAAGGCCGGCGTGAGGCCATCTTGGGGGAGGGAGGGATCGTACGCTGGCCGGGCCAGACGGGTGCGGTACTGTAACCGCGCGGGGTGCCTGGAGCATGACGCCCAGAGCGACGCGATGCGGACATGTGTGGCCACCTGCGTCGTCGTAGAGTTTCGCTCACAGGTAAGTAAGGTACTGTACAGTACTGTACGTACGGTCCGGTACGTCAGTGAGCCGGGTGCTCTGTCCGGTATTGCGTACAGTACTGTAACTTGACGTTGTAAGGGTGGTTAGCCGCTAAAATGCTTCGAGGTGTGCGCCGAAGTGGACATCACACGTTTTCTGCGCCACGGTGTGCAGGATTTGCGGGCGATACTGTACTGTACCTCTCGTCGCCTACCAGTATCCGCAAAGGGCTATTGGCTATTGAACGAGCCTGCCCCGGCGCTCAACTTGCAGCGTCAAACGAAGCCGGTAGTCAGGCGTCCGCCATGCCATGCCCATGGCTGGCGGCGCAGGTCAGCTGCGGAGCCCCCGGGATCATTCGTCCACAGGTACTTTACAGCAGCTGCAATGGCATCTATAGATTCAAACCACTGCGTGGCACGGCACATCCTATAATTTGTTCTTCTATTCTCGCCACAAACGCCGTGGTTACAGCTTACGCGGTCCTGTTGCTCTTGTTGCTCCTGCCCTCCCCATCAGTCTCTGAGACCGCCTGCGCACGCCACCGACGATCCCCTTTTGCTCGCCGTCTGGTGGTGTTCCTTGCCTGGCTCTCGCCATTACTGAGCACGATCCCGCCTTGTTCTTCGGCCCCCGACCGTGGACAGGGCCATTAACTCTGTAGCCTGACCACTCGTGGGCGGTGTCCTCCTCCTCCACGAGGCTGCCAGCGTGCCGTGATTCCTCAGCCCGTGTGGCACGCGCGGACCTGGTCCAGGAGATGTACCCTGGTGCGGCAGCAGGTACAACGGCAATCTTACCAGAAAGCTCGCTCACGACGGCTCTCAGAGCCTCTCCGCCCGCCACTGCATCGCGTAGCCCTCCCATGGCCCCCGTGATATCCTCTGTGAAACGGGCCATGTCGTCGCCTCTCTCCACCCGAGCCGCCGCACGGCAAAACTCAACATGCGATTCGCACAGTCGTCCGATGTCGGCATGTAGGGTTCGTAAAACGCAAAGACTTTCGCGCGCCACGTCGTGTTCTGCCGCAAGATCTCGGGCGAGAGTCTCCAGCTTGCTGAGCATGTCGTTTGCTGGCCTCGTGTCCACGAGGGCGTCCCTGACTTCGGCGAGCAAGTCCTGCAGGGCCTGCACGCTGTGTTTCACTCCGCCGTCACCCAGGAGTGCCGCTTCCAGACTCCGTGCCTGCGCTCTGTTGTCATCGAGCGAGGCGGAGATGCCGTGCAATGAGTCGTGCACCTGCTGGGCAGCACGCGCCGTACCCTCGCCTGATGCAGCGAGCGACGCCTGCACCGTCCGCAAAGCGTCGCCCTGCCGCACAACCTCAGTTGACAGCCTCGCCAGCGACCCGTTCATATCCCTTGTGGCTTCTTCCCATCGCTCGTTTGTGGCCGCATCATCGGCCCGTAGCTTCGATTGAATGCCCGCGATGGCCCTGCCATGATTGTTCATGCGGACCGCGGCAAAATTCCAGAGTTTTGCCACCTCGGCCAACGAGGCGGGGGCAGGGGCAGGGGCAGGTGGAGGGTGTAGTGAACCGGGTGGCCAAAGGTTGGCAGAAGGCGCAGCACGTTGAGCGTTCCCCTGCCATTGCCATGGCTGCTGCGGTGGCTGCTGAGCCATTCCTGGACGTGCGCTCTGGCAGGATGTTGTTCGCGGCGTGTCTCGAGCAGCTGAAGTGACATATATGGTGACGGAGTCCAATGCGTCCGTGGAAGGATGGGCAGTATCTGCCATTTATGGGGTAACGATGCGTGGTGGACGGCGTTACGGCCTGCGGTTCGGTGGTGGGATTCGACATCGGCGGGATTCAACACCTCCCCGACTATGACCACAAGCACGGCACCAAGTACTACCACCACTGCCCATACGGCACAGCTCTAGTTGTACTGTACTGTGCAGTACTGTACACTACTTACAGCACAACACTGCGGTTCCTGCCCGTGCTGCCTACTGAAGTTGCCGTGGCGCGGTTAGGCAGGTCGCCTCACGTGGTACCCTCCCGTTGTCCGTACATAGGTCTTCGACCATGAACAAGGCGCGCGCTGTTGGGGTGAAAGTTCGCGCCTCGTGCGCTCACGCAGGGCACCGCATGCGTCGTGGAAGCTTCCAGGTTGATGTCTTCCGCTTTTACGCCACAGGAGCTACTGTACTGTACGACACCTGGACGTCAAGTGTCGAGAGGTTTCCCCTCCCTGTTCGGTCGAAATATCTAGCGCCAATCTTGCGGACAACGAGCTGCGTGCAAACTCACGCGCGGCACGTGGGCCGTCAGCGGGTGGAGAACCAAGCCGCACCCGTGTCTCGTCATCGATGCCTAAAGGCCGATGGATGGGGCACCGTAGGAATGCGAGCATCAGCTTCGACAGGGCGGCGTGGAATGAGGGTTGAGGTACAGTAGTTGGCCTCGACAGTCAGAAGCATGAGTGCACATGGCGAAATGACATGCCTGGCTCCTGCGAGCGCGCCCCCCAGCCACAACCGCTGACCGGGACGACTTTCCCACCGTTGGCTATGGGCGACAAGTGGAGAGCGGAACCTTCTTACTTAACTCTGGTCGGCTGGTGCGAGTATGTTTGGAAGGGGGTGGATGCGTAGATTTGACGATCCCCATGGTCGACCCGGCTCGGCACAAGCGAGCACGACAGCCCGTCACCACCGTGGCGACGGCGCTCGATGTGAAGAGCAATACGCCGCCGAGATCCTCCTTGTTGCAGGAGCACCATCATAAAAGACAGTAAATGGTCGCTGAGGTTGCTCAAGCCGCGCCAGAGGGTGTAACCGAAGTTGATCCACACAGGCCGGCAACCCTAGTTTGCTCACTGCAAGTTCAAGCCCAACCGCCATGGCCGGCGGCGCTTTACAACACACTTAAGGCCTCCGGAGTGCTGCACTAGCGCAAAACAGACAGCCTTAAAAGCGGTTTGGCGGTACCTGAGTCGCGGTTGCCGGCTCCGCTGCGGGCTCACGTCCAACCTTACCCAGGGTTTTGTGGCGATCTCAATCGAATGCCGGGTACCGGCAGTTCGTACTTGTCGAGCGCTGGTGCCACAAGCGCGCAAAGGGCACCTACAGTAGCGGTCCCCTTCCTCAGGGTCGCATTCGACGGCAGCAAGCCGCGATTTCGCCCAAAGCCGTCCTTTGGAAACGGAGGCTCCCTCCATGGAGGCGGGTAAAGGAGACGTTGAAAGAGCCTATGTACCCAGCACCCGGGGTGCGGCTGTGGGTCAACCGGCGAAGGACATACAAGCGCTCAGCCCATTCTTCTAACCCGGCCCGCGCTTGGGTGTAATCCCGCCCTCGCTTTGATCTGCCCATTCGAATGTTCCCGTTTTGCCGTGGCCGCTGTATCGTCTCGAGACGTTGTGTGCCTTCCCCGGAGCCGCCAGGCCGAGCGCATCGCCGCGTACTATGACAGCGCCGCGAGTTTCTTCCTGACGGGCCTCTGTCTCCTCTGCCCTCTCTAACAGTGCCATACTCGCCCCTTCCTCGCTTCGAGTCGCACGAGTGGCCTTGTGCGCGGATGGAAGCTGCGGTGCTTTCTACAGGCCCCGTCCCCTCCTATCGCTCAAAGGTCCTGGCAATTCATCCCCGCCCGCTGGTTACCCCGGACCTGGCTGTGACGCTTGCCGGGGCACCTGGAATTCTCCTTATGAAAGCGCCGACTCGTCGTGTCCTAGAAGGACGGGGATCGTCTGGGCGACGGACACATCCTACAACACCTCGGCCGATTGGCGTCAGCCTGCCACGTATGGGGAATGGGGCGGGCCAAGAAAGGGACCATGGCAGTGCTGGAGGCAGTTGCGCACCGCGGCCTTGGCGATTGCCGTAACGCTGGCGTCGGTGTCAGCAACGGTCTGCAGTATCAGCTCTGGAACAACCTCTGCTCCTTCACCAGAGCCGCCAAGCCTGGCAAGCTGACAGGGGAACAGGAGGAGTCGTGGTGGTGGCTCAACAGCATTTGGAACATCACCGCGAATGAAGAGCGGGCCGGGGGGACGCATCGCGAACGCGCCGGATCCATCGGCCTTCGGAGCCGGTCGTGGGCCCGGTTGCGGGTTCGTGGGTTACTGAGCAGAGTCTGTCCAGATCGTGTCCAAGGGATCGGCCGCGAAAGGCGCCAAAACAAGGAACACGCAGTGCCTTGCTGTGGCCGAGGAAGCAAAGAAGCGAGAGAGGCACAGAGTCTTACGTGCAATTCAAGTGGCTGAGTGCCGTGCCACATACTCGGTGCCACATGATTGAAAGAAGCGACTGAGCGAGGGACTGCCTGTTTTGCGGTTGGCCTTGAGAACGCGATCGCGAACAGCGTCCGGCGACATTTGGCAGCGCGTACGGACGGCCAAGACTGATTGGGCCGCAGACGTTGGAAAGCGCAAGTACGCATAGAGTATGCTCATTACGCCTGACGACGACCGGCCAACAAGGCAATATCTGGAAATAGGGATGTTTATTTTCAACCCTTTCGCGCAGCGTAACATTGTGACGGGACATGATGTGTGTGCTATCCGAACATTACGAACTTCCCATCATATCTTCAAGACATCGGGCAATTGCTCTTGTTCCCCGCAGGCGGGCGGCCTCCCTTACATTCGTCCAGGCAGCGTCTCTTCAACGACTGACCGAAGTGGTGTCGGTGACCTGCGGCCGAGCTATGGTGTACGAACGCGGCACATCGAGGCACGGCACAGCACTGTACAATACGGGTGGCAGAGCACGCCCGCCCGGGCAGTTGCTCTAGCGTGATAGCAAGCCTGAGTGTCCCGACTTCCGCCCCCCAACCCAGCTTCGGCCTTCTGCCTCTCACCGCCAGCCCAAATTGGTCCGCTGCTTGCGCTTCGCTCGATTCACCGCCGCTGATAGGGCATCGTCCAACCATTGATGTTTTCTTCTCAGCCTCCAGAGGCGCATCCCCAGACAGCTGGCTGTGGGCTCGGCGCACGCATACTGGCTGGCATAACCTGAGCAGATGGCACCCCATGGCAAACCAGCCAACTTTTGCTCACACAGCCACCTATCCCGGTCTCGGAGGAAAGACAAGTCGACACCCGCGACGCCCTCAAACAGGAGGCCTCCCCCCACACTGGGCTGTCCACCGCTCGTAGAAGCCGAAGCTGCTGGAGGCGTCGCCCAAGCGGGGGTCAATAGCGGGAACGGTACTTCGGTGTCGAGGGGGGATCTAGTGATGGCGTCCAATACCAACGTTGTGACGACAGGTGGCCTTGTCGGACGGACGAGGACGCGGACTGTTGAGGCTGCTCTGGCGCCGTTGTCGGCGCGAGTCCCTCCGCGAGCTCCAGAGGCCCCTGGGTTATCGCTTGCCAAGGCTGGACCGACGGTAGAGACCACTCATGTATCGGCCTTGGCGTGACCGGTGGCGAAGGGGGAGCTGCGGTCGTCGACGTGGTGGGTGTGCAGGTTAAGAGTAGGTCCTGGCTTGACGGCAGCACCGTTGGGGACGGCTTCTGGCCAATCCACGGCGCCGATTGTGCGTCGTGCGCCGTTGACGTCGTTGAATCCGTAAATGCTGCCGAAGAAAATGGTGGC